>APFE030296338.1:0-14356 GCA_000404065.3 Pinus taeda
GCGCGTCAAACGGAGATAAGACGACCAATTCGCGACCCCGGGAAGTTGATGTACCAACTTACCCAAAAACGGGGCCCACAATTTGGCGTTTCATTTTCCAGGGTTAGGTTTTGGAATGTGAAGGGTTTTTCCATTGTTTCTCAACAATAAATAGGCCTTCGAGCCTCATTGTAACACAGTTCAGGGGGCATGTAGCCACACATCTCTTCTCAGAGATAAGCTGCCATCGCCCTAGCTGGTTTATTTCCATTTCTGGTTGTAAGCATATTTCGGTATTTTCCATTAATGAAATGAAGTATTATTTCCGCTGCATCTCTTTATTTATGGTTATCACATCTCGGTATTTATGGTTATCTCTGTAATCTATTGCGTTCCTATTTAAATCTGGATCAGAGGAGCAATGGATGCACTTCCAATGAACATGGATAGGCAATAACATAATTGGATTAATTTTCAGGGTCTCCATCAATTGCGTTTTAATATGTGTTTTTTGATTTTTTATTTGTTTTGAACGCTACTTCTATCCGTTGGTTGTTATTATCAACACATTGTTGTGCTGGAACTCCTAACTATCATTGGTAACATGAATTAGATTCACTTGAAGGATTGTTGAAAACTGTAGCAAGAAATTCTCAATTTGATTTTGCCTTGATTAAATTGAGAAAATTTGAATTTCCACATCAACAGACAACTTGGATGAAATTAACTTGTATGACATGGCTTGTGTCATCGAGTCTACTCAGTAAATTCGAGTTGGTGGAGTTAGAGTTCAGTTAAGGATGTGTGATTGCTAATTTGTAGCAATCAAAGTCACTTATCTCAAGTTGTTTTTAGTTAAACTAGTTCTAATTATTGGAGGAACTAGTGGAAGGTTAGTCGTGGAGTGGGACTTAAGTCAAACTCAATGATCATCTAGTTAACTGATTAGTCAATCCAAAATAGCTAGTGCATGCAAAGAATTTGAGTTCCCCATCTGTGGTGGAGATTCCAAGTTAGTGTAACATCAACTGTAGACTAGTCTTGAGTGTACAAGTGTTGCATGCAGTCATATGATCAACCTTAGGAATTGCACAATCCATTTTGGAATATTTCTTAAATAATGGGGGCTAATTTCTCAAGGAATTGCACAAGGAAATAAGGGCTCAAGCAAAGGTAAAAATTGAATAAGTTTGGGTCAGAGATTCTTAGTGAGCATAGAGATAAGCCATTCACTTGCACATTGTGCTTAGTTGAGGAAAGAAATTGTAATATATCTATATTCATAAGATTAATGCAAGAAGGAATTGGGGTTTTTAATAGATTTGTTTCCCCATGGAAAATATTGTGTGCATGTGCTTTATTTCTTGTTGCATGTCTAACAATTTTGTTTTAAATTGTGAACTAACTTCCACAGAGTAGTAGAGTAGGTTTGTGTCTTGTGATTTTTGAAAAAAATCGTGAGGAGTTGAAAATATATACCATAATTTCTAAATGGTATATGTTGTAGCATCCATTGTCATTTAAATTTCGTTTTCAATTTTATCGCAAAAAATAAATAAATCAAATATTATGTTCTAATAGAATTAAAAGAGAATGTGGAAGTCCGAAAGAAGTGATTTGTTTTATATTATTGATGGCTTTCGAATGTGAGAAACCTAGGAGAAGATCTGAGCCATTCGATCGAAAGACAACAGATCTAACGGTAATCGTGTGCTAACAAGCGAGAAGGAAAAATCCAAAGTTTAACGTGAGAAATTATAAAACTGAGTTAAAACCTCAGTTAATCGGGGCCGTCCACTTGAAGGATTCAGGTCCGACAGTAATCGTGTGGTTAACAAGGACAAGGTTTAATCTAGAAAACATACGTGATGGTTTATGGAATGTGATTTAATCTGTTGAAGTCCAGATCGATCACAACCGCTCATCAAGAAGGGATGAGATCCGACGGATATCGCGTCAAAAAGTGCACAGGTTTTATTATAAATTTCGGACTTGAGAAGTCTATGAACTGTATTTTTTTTTCCTTTTGGTTTCGTGGGGAAGGTAAAGGTTTGTGGAAAATACAGACGCGATAAGATTATGAACCAGAGTCTTAATTGCTTTGGTTTTGGCCATAAACGTTTAAGGAAGGATCGACGGTGATTGGTCGGGTTTCTTTGTGATTCCGCCAATTAGAATTCTTCCGATATATACGTGGGACCATAACCCATAGTTCCATGCACAAGAATTTTGTAAAGATACAACTTTGCTGCGTTAAAGTAGTTTAGTTGTCATCAAACCACCTACTCGAGCCATAGATTCGAACAACGAGCAGCGATCACCAATCATATTCTAATTTCTGTTACTTCTTGTTGTCTTGTTTCCTGAGAAGAATGAGGTGTCTTTTACCCTCCAATGTAATATTATGTAAGGCCTTTTACTTTAGATAGTAGGAGATAGTTAAGCAGTTTAATAGTTTTGGTGGTTACCAACTGTCCAATGATGTATAAAAAGAGGCAAAATTATAGAAAAAGCGTTCGAATTTTGAAGATCTTAGAGGCTATGCTATTGTATTCTTGATAAATTGATGATTAATGAAAGAATTAGGAGTTTTCCACACATTTTTGGGTATGATTTTGTAATTTCTCTGTTATCTGTCATCAGGTGTCTTCCTTTCTTTAAGTATGGTAATGAAGCTGCAGGTCTTTGTTTACTTATGTGAATAAAGTTAAAATTCCTTAAAGAGTGCTCCTATATTTAAAGTTCCTACTTCTACATTTCTTCTAAGTTACAGATAATAGTTTATTTGAAAAACAACATATTGTCTCTAACTTTTCAAAGCATTCTTTACTCAACATTTATATTCAACAATCACATGGCATCCTGAGACTTTCAAATCAGCTAAATATTAAGGGTTAAAAGTCATGCCCTTCAGGTCCTTCACTCGAGGATACATACAAATAAGTGACAAGAATAATAAACATTAATGTCTTAAGCACAATTTCTAACAGCGAAGAAATTGGTTTCTTAAGGGACAACAATATCATAGGAGAATTCATGTTAGAGCAGGAATTTCGAAGTTTTTTTCTCACAAGGTTCGAATTTACAGTTCATTGTAGTAGGATATCTTAAGAGTTGAGAATATGACTTTCAACGGGTCGAGGCTAGAGTATGCCTTGGAATGCAACACTAATTTCATTGCATGGAGGAGGTATTTGATGACAATGGATTGTTAGAATAAATTAAGAGAGATGTTGCAAAACCAATGGAATCTGATGCCCAAAACCTTGCTCAGTGGAAGAAAGATGTAGCCAAGGTGTGGAGAATAATATTGGAGAGAGTACGAGACCACATTGTCACCAATATCCATGGGAAATAAAATCCTTATGCAATGTGGTAGGCACAGTTATATCTGTTCCATAATAGTAGTGAGCACAGGAAACTGGTGCTCAAGGATAAAATTTGAAATATCAAGATGTAGAAGAATTAGTTTATCTCGCAAGATGCGAAGAGTTTCACACAAGTTCGTGATGATCTTGCAGGAATTCTTGTCACTATTTCAGAGGATGACTTGGTAAGCATAGCCCTTCTGGGCCTTCCCAAGAGTTGGCATAACTATTAAGATTCAATGAACAAGAGGGAGAAGCTACCAAATTGGGAGCTCTTATGGTATGGTTTGGTACAGGAGGAAATAAGGGGGGATACAAGAGATGAAACCTCATCTAGGGGAAATGATGAAGAAAAATTTGCATTAGTTGGAATGGGAAAGAAGGGAAAAGGGAAGAAATCTCAAACCAAACGAGAATCTAGCCAAGGGGGAAAGAAGAAAGATTTGTAAAAAAGTAAATGCTTCCATTGTCATGAATATGGGCATTATGCCACGAAGTGTCCACAAAAAAAGGCAAGCAAGAATACCATAGCAGGAGGAACAAGTGAATCCCTGGCTTCATAGTTCGAGCTTGACTTTACCCTTATCACATGCATCTCCAACACAGTGATAGGGAGCGTGTGGTAGTTGGACTCAGATGCATTGTTCTACATGACACGATGTAGAGATTGTTTTAGTGACCTAGAGGAGAAAGATATCTAGATGCACATTAAGCTAAGGGATGATGAAAGGTACAACACAACAATATTGGTACAATCACCTTTCAGAGGGAATCGGGCTACCCTCTCAGGCTCAAGGATGTCATGTTTGTTATAGGCCTAAAGAAAAATCTCATATTTGTTGCAGTTTTGGAAGACTGTGGTTATGATGTGATCTTTAGCAAAGGAAAATCATTCCTGAGACACATAGCCATGGGACAGGTGAAGCAAATCAAGGTTTGCATGAAGAAATTGTATAGGCTAGATGTGGAAGACTGTGTTGCATTAAACACTAAGGCAGAGAAAGTGCAAGACCGCGATGTTGGTGAACTTTGGCACAAAAGACTTGGCCATTTTCATCATGGAACCTTGAATATTATACAACGAATAACATTACCCTCAGTAAAGGAGCAATTGAGCAACAAGATGTATGCAAAGGATGTACATGGGGGAAGTACACAAAATCCAAATTCCATGACTGGGACAACAAAGCACATGCAGTCTTAGTGTTGGCTTGAGGGGGCCTGACCCAGGTTCAACATTAGTTATCCAAACAAATCCCAACACTATTGGCCCTTTCGGCATCAGCCCATGGAGTGTGGACTAAAGTCTCACCCGAAGCAGTATGGGGGGATGTTGGAACCAAGTTTCTGCACCCTTAAGATGGATGTGATGTCGGTTTATTCCGGCTATACCTACCTTCACGTAGGTTGCTTAGCACTCTGTTCCACTCTTCAGTAGCTTCGCGGAAGGGTACAATGGGCTCTTGCGCAGCCCTAACCTGTAGCTTAGGGACTTTCGTGCTGATAGGAAAGCGAACTGCGATATCTCCCAAACTAGTCTAAGTGTCTTACTTATCTTATTAACCGATCTTAGTTAGCTTCATGTAAACAAATGTTCTTAATTGCGTTCATTTAACTAACACATTTACATACATTCACACATCATATAAGGATTATAAGTGAAATTCATACCCAATATAATAGATGCATGAATAGCAAAGAAAGGTGCGGAAATTATATGATCCTTCTCTTTATTGATAATTCCAGACAATTACAGACTCGACCCACCCTGCGCACTCAACTACACATTCAGTTGTGGACTTCTAGGCCTCTACGCACTCAGCTATAGAGCCTTTACCTATGCTATGACCCAAACTTATATTTCTTCTCTAACACTATGACTCAATCCTTCATGATTATTCATTCCTATCAAACTACTTAGAGCTTAGCTTTATTTATACAATCCCATGGTTTGTGGACCATGGGTAGATATTTTACAGTCAACATTACATTACCAAAATAAGGGCGAGCAACCATATGACTCTTTAACACCTACGCTCTCCGTGACCACAACATGCGGAGTCTTTATACTTGGATTACAAAATTGGACCAAAATATGGGTTTTTAGCCCCAAAACTGCCCTTGGGGGATCCCGCGCCCAACACCTAGCAAGGATCCACTCTGATGTTCGTGGACCTTTCTCTACAGCGTCCACTACGAGACACAAATATTTTGTCATTTTTATTGATGACTTCTCATGGAGGTGTTAGATATTCTTCATGTGAAAGAAGATGAAACATTCTCCAAGTTTGTAGCACTTTCTTGAGCTCTGATACCACTTGTTATAGATCTAACCCAGAAATATATGATAATAGAAATAAACCCAAGAAATAAGAAGATAGAAATAGATAAAAATGCTTCTTTATTGATCAAAACCCTTAAGGTCCACGGCAACACCATACATTCACTCCTTAAGGAAGGAGAACACTCCACAAGCCATATGCATGTTCATAAAATATTCCTTGACCTCTCTCCATGTGGAGCCTCTAGCCTCTATATAGGCCTCATACATACAATACCATGGGTCAATACCATGGTTCCCTTATACCAATGAACTAATACCATGGGCCCATTACATTATTACTAACTACTTGTGGTCCCTTACAGATATGAGTTAACCACCTTATTAATTACTATGGCCCATCCCATTATTACGTTATTACCTTGGGTACCTCGCTTTGTACCCCATATTATCCCCCTAGGTATATAAAATTCCATCCCCCTTAGCATGTTTCGTCCCCGAAACATGGGAAGAACACAAATAATAAGATCTAGTCAAAAGAATAGTCCAATGGTACCATGCACGTGCATCTAGCCATCCAAGACAAAGGTGAACCCTCGATCTTGCTGGTGCCTCGCTCGCTTGAGATGGAAGTTGACTGTGGTAGCTCTTCTGTGTGGTTGTGTAGTAGGTGGATCTTTTCTCCTCTCTATTTGTCCTGCGGGGATTGTTGTTCTTGTGGCTAATTGGTTGCCATCTTGTTGGTTGTTGTCTTACAGGGTGATGTGGGTGATGATATGTTGAAGTTTTAACCTGTGGTGTCTTTTTCTTTAATTCACCCCTTATTGGAGCCTGACTATTATGTTGTGGTGCCTGTTGTGGTGTCTTATTTTCCAATATTACTTCAACCATAGCTCCTATAACCTTTTCTAATTTAGCATCTGTTTGTGTTTGATTATCGATCATCACTGGCTCATCATCTGATATGCCAGTCCCTAGAAAATCTTCTGCTTTAGCCTCCTTAGACTCTACCTGTTTATTAATGGAAATATCATGTAATGTAATTTTCTTCTTTTTATACCAGAGCTTTAGGAACTTCTTCTACACATTAATATTTATAGTACCCACCGATTCCATCCACGGGTATCCCAAAACAACATCCATTTTATCCATCTCTGAAGTATAAAAATCACCATGCAACACATACTTATCCATAGAAATCTTCAAATCCTTATACACTTGAACATCTTCATCATCCACCTGTGTGTTTTTAATGTGTTTTGCTGGAACTTGCAATTTTTTTACCAAATTAACATTGATAAAATTATGCTTGCAAATAGGATTTATAGAAACAATGATCTTCTCTTTCTGAATCAATCCATGAACATGCAATAAGGAGATACCAACAGAAAATAACCCTTTAGGTTTCTTGGTTTCCTTCTTTCCTGTAAAAATAAAATCTTTGATAGGCTGTGTGTCTGTCTATGTGAGCTTATCCACAAGATTATATTTATGGTAAAAGTGGTCCATAAGAGATTTTTTGAATGTGTCCCAAGTCAGGGTCCTTCCATAGCCACGTTGATGCCATTGCCACCATTGCCATCTTTCATTGTCCAAGTACATTTTTCCCACACTCAGCTAAGTCACATGATCATAGATGTAATTAAATTTGAAATATTTCTCCATTTGTGCTAGCCATTTGGATGGATGGGAGCCATCAGATTTATACAAGTCCCTCAAATTCTGATCTAGGCCCGCCATCACGAAAAAAAAAAATGGTGAAAATTTGAAATGGCCACAATTCTATCAATATTGCTCAGAATCCTTATTATGACCTATTTTTGGAAATGGAACAACCATTCTGCATTTACCCATGTGATAGAAATCTTGATCCAGGCATTGGAATTTCATATCTGCGCTGCAACTCTCCCGTCGTCACCAAAATTTCTGCAAAAACAAAGAGCTGATTTTAAATCAACGATATCTCCCTCATTTGGACTTCGATTCAACTGATTGTTTTTTTTAAATTGGGTATTTTTTCACAAAGAATCCAGATCTGCAATTAGATTTTGAAGATCTTGCACCAAGATTTTCATATTTGCACCACAAACTCGCTGCCCCAAAAAATTGTCTGCAACACCACTGATTTTTAAATCAGCGATATCTCCTTCATCCGGACTCCGATTCAACCGATTTTTTTTTTTAAATCGGGTATTTTTTCATAAAAAATCTAAATATACAATTATATTTTGTATATTTTGCCCCGAAACATATAGATCTAATATGCAAACTCACTGCCCCAAAAAGTTCCTGCAAAAAAAAGAAAAAATCTCCACTTTTGCCCAAGAAAGTGCTCTGATACCATTTGTTATAGATCTGATATGAAAATATAAGATAATGAAAATATACCCAGAAATAATAAGATAGAAGTATATATAGAAATTCTTCTTTATTTATCAAAACCCTTAAGGTAGGGCAACACCATACATTCACTCCTTAAGGAAGGAGAACACTCCACAAGCCATATGCCTATTCATACAATATTCCTTGACCTCTCTCTATGTGGAGTCTCTAGCCTCTATATAGGCCTCATACATACAATACCATGGGTCATTACCATGGTTCCCTCATACCATCGAACTAATACTATCGGCCCATTACATTATTACTAACTACTTGTGGTCCCTTACATGATATGGGTTAACCACCTTATTTATTACTATGTCTCATCCCATTATTACATTATTACCTTGGGTACATCCCTTTGTACCCCATATTATCCCCCCTAGGTATATAAAAAATTCAAGGCATTAGTTGAGAAAGAAACCAACAAGAAGATGAAGGTTCTAAGGAGCGGTAATGGAGGTGAGTATATGTTGAATGAATTTTAAAAAAATTGTGTGAAAGAAGGAATTCAATGAGAATTGACATTACCCCAAAAACCACAACAAAATGGGGTGGTTGAGAGAAAGAACCATAGCATTGTGGGATAAACAAGGGTGATGTTGCATGACCAAGGCTTACCTCTGCATTTATGGGTTGAGTCATGCAATACAATAGTATATTTGCATAATCGAAGCCCTCATCAGATTCTTGGCATGATTACACTAGAGGAGGTTTTTTCGGGGAGAAAGTTAGATGTGACACACTCCAATATTTTTGGAGCCTCTGTTTACTACCATATCTCCAAAGAATCAAGGAATAAGCTTGTGCCGACTATAGAATTTGTGGTATTTGTTGGTTACACAAAAACTACCAACAACTATCATGTGTAAATGTCATCCCTCGGAATGATATTTGTGCGAAGGGATGTAAATTTTAATGAGGAGAAAGAAATGTAATGCTCTCTTGAGAGGGAGTTTTGGATCCCACTAGAGGAGGAGATTTTAGCTCCAAAGGAGGAGCCTTAGGAAGTTGTGAAACAAACAAAAATTGAGGAGCAGAGAGTAGAGACATTCATGCAAGTAGAACCATCCAGAGAAGGAGAAAAGGAAACAAGGAAGGTGATCAACTTGTGTAGGATGCGAGGGAGAATGTGGGAGCTCCTTCAAATTTGCATAGACAAAGGAGGTCACCTGAGAGGTACACTGGCTACATGGCTCTTATGATTGAGGTTATAGAGATTGAGCCACCTATTTTGAGGAAGCAATAGAGAAACATGTATGGGTTGATGCAATGGTGGAGGAATATGAATCCATTACAAAGAATAGTCTTTGCGAACTGCTCCCAAGACTAACATATAAATCAACAATTGGTTCAAGATGGATCTTCAAGGTGAAACAAGCAATAAGCAAAAGCATAGAGAAATATAAGGCCAAATTTGTGGCCAAGGGGTACTCTCAAGTTGAGGGAATTGACTATAAAGAGACCTTTTCTCTTGTAGCATGGTACTTGTCCATTAGATCAATTCTTGCTCTAGCTACAAAGATGGGGTGGAAGATCCACTAGATGGATGTAAAAACAGCATTCCTCAATGGGGTTATTGAGGAGGAGATGTACATCAAGAAACCAAAAGGTTTTGAGACATTTGATTGGGAGTCTCATGTGTGTAGACTCAAGCGAGCGTTGTACGGTCTCAAAAAAGCAACCCGTGCTTGGTACACCAAGATCGATAGTTATCTCACCGTTTTGGGATTCACCATAAGTGAAGTGGATGCAAACCTTTATCACATCTTGGTAGAAGGCAAACTTCTTATTATTGCCTTATATGTCGATGATTTAATTTTATCCAGTGATGAGCAACTGATGAGATCGTGTAAGGAGGACATTGCAAGGGAATTTGAAATGAAGGACATGGGTCTCATGCACTACTTACTCGAGTTGGAGGTATGACAAGGCGATGGTGAACTGTTTGTCTCTTAATGAAAGTGTGCAAATGAGATATTGCATGGAGAGTTGTAAACCCATGGAGATAACTCTAGAGAAAAGCTAGAGGAAGGAGGATGCCACTTTAAGTGAAGAAGTAGATGCTACCATTTATAGGCATCTAGTGGGTTCACTCATGTGTCTTGTGAACACATTACTAGATATGTGTTATGCAGTCAACCAACTAAGCCAAGCTATGGCTAAGCCAACCAAATTATTTTGTAAGACATCTAAGCATGTTTTACAGTACCTTGGTGTTTCCGGGAAAGCTAGTGTCTATTTGATATGCTAGTCCCACTAAGACGGGTAGCTATCTTAGAAACAAACAATTCAAAGTAACTTGTGTTTTCCTTTATGTATGGTAGATAAGAGAGAAGCAGATAGAACCAACCTTAATATTTCGCTTGTCTCCTTGCTTGTTTCCTCTCTCCTTTGATAGAGCTTGCCACTCCTTTCTCACTTGTCCCGCTTTAAAGAACACCTATAGAGACAAAGCAACAAAACACCATCAAAGCATAGAGATCTATAACACCATAAACATTGCAGAATCAGAAGTACATTAACTATACAATTGCATTCACAAATACAAGATTCACAAATACACAAGTATATGGAGGAAAACTCAAATAACTTTATTCATAGTAGAAGTAGAAGAGAGGATTGCAACACAGCTGTCTGATCTAGCATCATCCTCCCAGCATGAAGGCCCTCTTCACCTCATGAAAAGCAAGATCACCCAACAATACAATGTCTCAAAGAGAAACCAATAGCATTTCCTTACAAATTACAAAATTCCAGCCTCTAGATCTCTGTGATGAGGGATCCATTTATAGATATTTGTAGAGGGGTGAGTCAGCTTATGGGTTTTTGATTAGTGTCATTTCACTGATAGTTATTGGTTCCACTTGGAGATTTCATGATCTCTTACTCATCCTTGGGAAAATTTAGAGAGGCAGGTGTCATATGAGAAGTTTCTAAAAGATTCTCTGGGTTTCCACTTAACAAACTGACTCTGTCATTTGTCTACTCTTGCCCATCACACCCCACATAAGGCTCTTTCAGTATGTGTCACACTTGGCCAATCAACAACTAGTATGCATCGTACCCTAAGCATGGAACAATCTGTATGGGTCAGTTTTGGCCAGTTCTGAGTGGTTTTTCAGGTGGAACTTTTCGGAAACGATGTAATCAGTTGACCATGATCCTTTAGGGTATGAAACAACACTTTTAGGGGTTTAAGAGCGCTTGGTTTATAAACATATATGATTGGGTTTGCAGTGCCCAAATATGTCTATAACAGTTGCCCCCTAAAGCATGAGGATGTAAATCTTCTGATGTTGGGTGAAATGTTTTATCATGAGGATTCGAGGTTTTTCGAACTGGAAGGTGACCTGTAATAAGATACAATACAATACATTATCTTCATATTATTTTCATGATCTAGCTAAGGCGGGCATTCCCATGCTTAGCTTTATAAATTCATTTTCATGTACATAGGACAGACAATCGTCTATTGTTGCAGACTGGTGATTCTTGTAGAGCCATCAACCCTTAGCTTGGATGATCATTTGCGTAGCTATGGTGTACATTTGATGTCTTTATTTTCCTGAATATATCACAGCCCGAATGGATGAAACTTGATCCGTGGTCTTCAAAACTCGTTCAATCTTCACTCAATGTACAAGTCGATCCATGTGAAAATGTGTTCTGAAGTCAAACATGGAAAGACATCGCCTAATTACCAGCCAATGATGTAAGCTGTTAACAGGCGCGAGAGGAATCACTGATAATGATAATGACCCTCAACATACTATAGTGTAATTCACGTGGTGTGAATATATGAGTCGATGCCGAACACCACGTAAAATCTTTCGATCGAAGGCCATTGATGTAAACCTGTTGCCGGAAGTGAGAAACTTGCCAGTGAGGCATGCAAGCTTCAAAGTACTGAAAGGGTTGTTCCTAAATCAAATTCTTGGATAATGAGCTAATGTCAACAATAAGTGACCCATCGTAGGAGGGCCTAATGAATCCCACATCTATGACACGAAACAAAACAAATGATTTTCTTGAGGTGAAAACGATCTGATGATACAAGGTTCAAGAATGGTGGTCATGAAAAATGGAGAGTGAAGGTATTGCAGTGGATGAGGCGTTAGCTGGGTTGGTGAATTCTATGAATGACTTCTTTTGAACATATCGGCAACACTGAAATGGATTGGTAGCGTTAACCCCAAAAATGGTTGGTATGGAGGACCAATGGTGATGTGACCAGTGAATGCAATAACCCAACCCACCTCAATCATGGTGATGGAGTGAAAGTATCATGTTCAAGAGCAACCTGCTACCAATGAAGTTCTTCAAGTTTTCTTCCCTTTTTCCCGAGTCATTGTTGACCAATACCTATTTATTTTTGTCAAGCTTGAGGAGGATAACATATGCTTGTTCTATAATTTTCCCTTAAGGCAAACCTGTCTCTATGTTTTAGCGAGCCTAGCGATAGTGAAACTCGCTCTTGTTCGGATGGACAAGTTTGTCGCTATTGTTTTAACGAGTTTAACAACAAAGATAACTTGGTCCTTTTCATGTTTAGAGAGTTTGAAAAGGGACGAAAAGCAAACTCCAACAATCCTTTTTTGTGGCATAATCCCTTAAGTCCGAAAAAGTATAAAATAATACAAAAGGGATGAATTTTCGATAGTTTTAGCGAGCTGAAAAAGACAAGCACTCGATCTTTTTGTAGAATGATCCCTCAGGTCCAAAAGGATTAAAATGTCAAGGAGGGATGGTGCTTCCCCTTACATTAACGAGCTGGAAAGGCCAGTAGATTGGCAATCTTTTCATATTTTATGAGTCTAAAAAGAGCTTAAAAGAAACTCATTTTTTGAGAAACGAGTGATGTTTTTGGGTAACTACTGGTTCTAGGTAAGTTTGGAACTTCTCAAACATGGTAGTGTAAAGAGGGTGGCTAACAGAATCACTCGTCGCAGTTGTTCCTCGAAAGGGTAAACAATCAAGTGGAAACGTGTGATCGGCCAAAAGAATGGAGGTGATGTTGAGAATACAACCAAGGCTCAAAAGGCTGATAGCAAGGAAATCACGAAGGTTATTTACTGAGGGTGGATTCATTTTTTAATGAGCTTGAATCTTTAGAAACTATGCTCAGTGCCGGGTTTATTTTTTAACGAGCTTGAACTCTGCGGTAACATTGCTCATTACTAGGTTTATTTTTTATCGAGTTTGAACTTTGCAGAAACATTGCTCGCTTTAATAGTCAGAGATGTTCAATTCACCATTATCACTATATTCTTTTGATGGTCGTAAAACCTGTTCAATTAATCCATCAAATTCATTAGAAATACAAATAATAAGTTAAAAACTAACATTTTACTTGAATAATGTGAATAGTAACATCAAAGCAGTTTTACCTCTCATTTTTACCATTTCATTCAAATTTGGGATTGTTGGAGCTCTGGAGGTGTTTTCCCCCTCAAATTTTATCAGTTGACTTCGGGAGATCCGGTGGACTATTTTCTGCATCGTCAGGACCATGTAGGAGCTAACCTTGAGCTCTTCAATTGTATTCCATCCTTTTTTGATTCTGAGCATGTTTTCCTGTTTTTCTAAGCCCTAGGGGTTTGAAGAATTTGTTTTCTCCCCATCGCATCTAGTCTGCATCGAAATGTGCGATGGATACTGAACTGAGCATTGGCTAGTTAGTATGCATCTCACCTTGTACACAGGCATGGTGCGATGGGCGCAGAAGGGAATGTTTGTGTAGTGTTTTTCATGAAATTTTTTTATTGTTTTTGCTCAAATCAAGATACTAATTCATCTTTTGTTTGTGTTTCAGAGATTCATCGGATCAAGATGGTCGTTACATGGCATGAATGTGAGCATGAAGAAGAGGACATGATTGCCTTACATGATCCGGGTACAGTTACTGCATTGCGAAACTGTGGCTTGCTCAAATTCTTCCGCATATCCAGCATGAGGCAACAAATCAATTTGTTGCAATATCTTCTCGATGCATGGGATCCGATCAACCAGGTGTTCTAGATTAGAGGCAAATCCATTCCTTTGACAGTTGAGGATATCTACTTTTTGATTGGGTTATCGAGGTGTGGTGCCCCTCTCTCGCTATCAGGATCCACCCGTGGAGGTGAATCTGTGAGGGATTATATTAGCCAGTTTTGTAGAAATGGATCTCAGCTCAGTAGGGATGGAAAGATCAATATTTGAGATGTCACTGGATGGTCCTTGAGGACTATTTTATTCACCTTTGCTAGATTGGATGGTAGCATGGCTCCTCATTTGGCTAGTAGATCATATATGTAGTACGCCTTGGAATGCCTGGAACCAAAGGTATTCAACTGGTGTGAGG
>APFE030296349.1:1745-18859 GCA_000404065.3 Pinus taeda
ATACTATTCTTCTTGTATGAGATGGCACTATACGTTAACTTCCACCATTCCTTCGGAATTTCCGATAATTTGTTTAAAGGAAAGAATGAAACAAAACTGTATGTTTTCACATTATTTCCTGTATATGGTAATTCCATGGTGCTAACCTTTTTCAATTCTTCTCAGAATTTAAATGGTCAATACCGAGTTTTTTTCCACCTCTAGTAGAATTATATTCATGGTGAAAGGTATTTAGGAACACAAAATAAATAAATGAGTCAAATGTGTTGTAGTCCAAACCACAGCAAGATTGTTTCTCTACACGCTGATTTAGTTTCCACAGTCATTATTTTCTACGCTTAAGGAATATCGATTTTCTAAAATAAATATACATCTAGGTTCCTTCAAAAGTATAATATTTATAGTATCCTACTAGTAGAACCTTCTACAGGCACCATCACATCCACATAGACATAATATCAACAATTCACAGTCATAATATCTCAATTCAACAGAGAGTATTTCATACCTGGTCGCTTTAATTAAGTATCTTCACAGAAAAGAGATCACCTCTAGATGTAGCTGGTCACACCACGTGACCGTAAGATTGTCTTTCGAGACCAAATCTCGCACCTAGCTCTCTTGTAGGACCACCGTCCTCAGCAAGAATGATTGCACTTGTGCTTGGCTATCTGGTCTCTACCAGACTTAGCTGTTTTTCTTTGTTCCTCTTTGCCTGTCCCTATAGTGCAGATTTTTCCTCTACCTTCCTCCTTTTCTCTGGAAGCCCTTCCAGTTAGGGGAGGTAGTTAGGGTTGCAACCACAACAACCGATTTTGCCCAACTTCCTCCTCAAGAAGTTGCTAGCACATCAAGGAAACATTTCTTACTCTTTTTCTTATAAATAATAATAAAAGTATTATTAAATTTCAAATGACTAATATTGTCATAATCAGTTTGTCTCTTATCACAGTAAAATTAAATATTTACATTTTCTCGGGGCATCACATCTCCACCTCTTGAGATTGGACATCGTTCCGATGTCTTTTGACCATAAACAGCCTCGGGTAAACTTGTTTCATAAGTTCTTCATCCTCCCAGGTGGCCTCATCAGGCCCAAAGTGCTGCCACTGCACTTTAACTTGGGTAATAGCTCGCTTTCGTAGCTATACTTCTCTCCGGTCGAGAATGTTTAGCATCTCGACCAAGATTTCTCCTTCTGGTTCGACCTACAACATGCAATGTTCTATGTCAATTTCCTTTTAAGAAAAAATTTCAGACTGGTTACTGGAATGATTCTTACATGTACATCTTTCCATCTGATTACATGTTTAGGGTCATAGATGTATTTTTTCAATACGGAGACATGGAAGACATTGTAGACGCGGATGTGACTTGGCACGGCGAGTTGGTAAGTCACCGACCCAATCCTTGCCAAGACCTGGAACGGTCCATAGTATTGGGGTGCCAATTTGGTGCACCCGCTCCACTGCAATGTGCTCCTCTTTGCTTGAATTCTCACATACACATGATCATCGACTTGGTATTCTTTAAACCTCCTTTTCCGGTCGGCAAAATTCTTTTCCCTATCCTGGGCGGCTTTTAAATTTGACCGTACCCTTTTGACCATTTTTTCCATTTTCCCAAGCATTTTTGGCCCCAACATTAATTTTTTTTCTGGTCCACTCCATCTTGAGGGTGTGCGAAACTTTCCTCCATACAACACTTCAAATGGGCTCATTTGTAGTGATGCATGATAGCCATTATTGTATGCAAATTCGACCAAGTGTAGGAAATATTCCCACCTGGTCGGTTGTTGCATAACATATGCCCTCAACATGTCTTCCACCACCTGGTTCACCGATTCTGTTTGCCCATCCGTCTGAGGGTGATATGCCCTACTAAAGTTCAGTTGAGTTCCCAGTTTTGCAAACAATGTTTTCCAAAAGATCGATGTGAATTTTACATCACAGTCAGAGATTATCGTTTTTGGTAGCCCATGCAACTTAAATATGTTTTGCATAAAAATATGAGCAATCTGCACAGCTATTTAAGTAGATTGCACAGGGATAATATGTGTTGATTTACTTAATCTATCCAACACCACCATGATGGAGTTGTTATTTTTCCTTGTCTTGGGCAAACCTGTTATGAAGTCCATAGAAATGATTTCCCACTTCCACTCCGGAATGGGTAATGGTTGCAATAGTCCTGTAGGGTGCTAGTTTTCTGCCTTGATTTGTTGACATTCTAAACAACGTGCCAGGTATTCCACCACATCTCTCTTCATACCCGGCCAGAAGTATTCTTTTCAGAGGGCAGTGATCGTTTTATGATAACCTGGGTGTCCAGCATAGTGGTTGATATGAAATTCATCTAAAATTAGATTTTTGATGCTTTTCTGTTCAAGCACATATAGCCTCTTCCTATAGTACAACATTCCAGCATCATCTACCCCATAATCTAGCTGATTTCCCTGGCTGGTAGGCTGCTGTACTTGCTGTTTTATCTGCTGGTATACAACATCTTGCTCGGCTGCCCTTTTAATCATCTCCTCGAAGGGGCTCTTCCATTCACTATAGGTAATTTCATATAAGCATTGTAACTTTCGACTTAACGCGTCTGCCACCTGATTCTCCTTCCCTTTCAGATGTTTGATCTCAAAGTCAAAACCACTTAGGAAATCCACCCACCGTGCTTTCCTGGCATTTAAAGTGGGATGGCTCAAATAGTTGGTCAGATTGTGGTGGTCTATTAGCAAAAAAAATTTCTTACTATAAGGTAATGTCGCCACATCTTCAAAGCGTGTATGACGACTACCAATTCTAAGTCATAAGCGGAATATTTCTGCTCATGTTATTTCAGTTTCCTTGACCCGTAAGCGATTACCTTACCTTCTTGCATCAACACACCTTCGATGCCTTCCTTGCTTGCATCAGTGCACACCACATAATCCTTATTGGGATCAGCTATGCTCAGAATGGATGTGGTGGTGAGCAGATGCTTAAGCTACTCAAAACTTGCTTGGAATTTTGGGGTACACCTAAAATCTCTTCCCTTTTTCTGCAGGGAAGTAATAGGGTACGCTACTCTTGAGAATCCTTCTACAAATCGCCTGTAATAACCAGCTAGTCCCATGAAGGATCGAATGTTTGCCACATCCCTTAGTACCAACCATTCCATTATGGTCTTTATCTTTTCAGGGTCCACTACAATCCCTTCTTTTGTGATTATATGCCCCAAATATTGTATTTCCTCCTTAAAGAAGTTGCATTTGCTGAACTTGGCATACAACTGGTGTTCTCGGAGCGTTTTTAGCACCAACCTGAGGTGCCCCTTATGTTCCTCCATGGTGTGAGAATATATAAGTATATCATCTATAAAGATTAGCACAAAGCAATCCGAATATTGATGAAAGATGGTGTTCATTAAAGACATAAAGGTTGCAGGGGCATTAGTTAACCCAAAGGGTAGCACCACAAACCCATAATGCCCATACCTTGTTCTAAAAGCAGTCTTAGCTATATCCTCATGCTTGATCCTGATTTGGTGATAACCTGATCGCAGATCGATCTTTGAAAATATTGTTGCTCCCTTTACTTGATCGAAAAGTTCATCGATCTGGGGTAAAGGATACTTATTCTTGATGGTCAATTTACTCAACTAATGGTAATATATACACATACGAAAAATCCCATCCTTTTTCCTCACAAACAGTACCGGAGCTCCCCAGGGAGACACGCTAGGGCGAATGTAATTTTTGTCCAGCAGTTCTTGCAACTACATCTTTAATTTTGTCAACTCAGGTGTACTCATTTGGTAAGGTACTCGGGATATCGTGGCTGCCCCTGGTACCAATTCAATAGTAAAATCTATATCCCTTTTACGGGGCAATCTGGGAATCTATTTCGGAAACACATCTGTAAATTCTTGTATCATAGGGATGTTGTTTAATGCAGCTGATTTGTCTTTTGAGTTAGCATAGCCTACTTGGATGCAATACATCTGACACCCTTTCCTAATACATCTTGCCAACTGAGAGGCAGTTATCGGCCGAATCTGCACAGGTCACTTAATCCCTTGCATTTCCTGTTGTTTCCCAAGTTCATCCCTGTGATAGATGGTCTTGGTTTTATAGTTGACAAGGGACTAGTGTTTTTATAGCCAATCCATACTGATTATAATGTCATATGACCCAAGGGAGAGCACATTTAAATCTTCTAACACTGGTTGTCCCGCTATCTTTAAAGGGCAGTCATTGACTTTTGCAAGCACTCATCTCTTGGCCCCGGTAGCCAGCTGTACTAACGAAGGATTCTTGAATTTAACAGGTTGCAGCTTACAGTGCTCTACAACCTTAGGACTAATATAACTTAATGTGGCTCCATGGTCAATTAAAATAGTTATAGTAAGGTCTAAGATTTTACCTTCAAATTCCACCATAGTTGACTGGTACTCCGCCTGACGATCTTCCAGGGTAGCATTAATCCTTGGAAGACTACATCCCATGTCACCAAATGTCAATGCTTCATGGACCTGGGAAATCTGTTCAGTTCCCTTCTGTTGCGAGTAGTTCTTTACGCAATGAGGTCCACCACACCCCCAACACTACACGGGGGGCCTTGCTACCCCTTAGTGGTGAAATTTTCCAGATGGCCGCTGATCCTGGACTCTCCCATTGGCTTTACCTGAGGGGGCCTTTCTGTAGATTTTTACTGTTTTTCCCTTTTTCCAAGCCCTTACTACCTCCACTCCGACTCCCTTTACTATTTCTAGCCAATCTTCTGTTCCTCTTATCAGTCCATCTTTTACCTAGAACTTCTCCCTTCTGTTTACTTTGTTGGTAACAAATTCTGGCTTTGCATATTGCTTCGTCCATTTTTTTCGGATTGTCAAACTCAATCCTTTCCCTCATATACAAGGGTAGGTTGCTGATAAACCACTGTACTTTAGCCCTTTCCTCCCTAATATAAGGTACATAATGAAGTAATGATGTAAACCAAGTAATGAATTCATCCATGGTTTGCTGTCCCAGGCGCAAATCATGGAATTCCCTTGCCTTCTCATCGTAGAAATTTTCTGTCAGGTACCTTTCCTTGAAATATCTTTGAAATTTGTCCCAGGTAATACTCTGTTCACTTACTCCTTTCAAGATCTTGACTTCCTCCCACCACAGGGTGGCCTTCCCTTGTAACTGGAAAATGGCTAATCGTGCTTTCAAGTTGTGATCTTATTCATACAACTGGAAGTATTTGTTCATATTAATTAACCACGCCCCAATTTCTTCCTCTTGTTCTCTGTCAAAGTGTGGCAGTTTGATCTTGCAGAACTCCCCTTGCAACTCTGTCCATTGCCTTTTTGATGTCTGCTATTCGGAAGCATTATCAGATCATTCCTCCCGCTCTTCATTCCTTCCTTCTGACCCCTCTGGTTCAGTATGGTGATTTTGTTCTTCTGACACTCTATGTTGCTCAGCACTGGGATTCAAGAATTGCTGATTCTGTTTATCTGATAGGATCTTTAGAATTATTTCCTGCTCCATAGTTAATTTGGCATTATCCTCTCACAATCGAGCCATTTCATTCTTCAGCTCCTGTACCGTCTCTAATATTGCAAGGTTGGTATTACGAGTCTCCTCCCCAAGCTGTACCCATAATTCTGGGTTATCCCCAGGGCTTGTTGCAGGTCCCTGGCCTGCTACAAACCTATGCAGAGCGCTGCCTCCCCTTCGCATGCTTACTATCTTCTATCTCTTTGTTATTTCCTTTGCCTAAAAGTGGAACTAAAAGAGAAGTTAACATATTAATTGTTTTCTATAAATATAAGTAAACTTGCAACTGAAAAAATTATAATGGTTTTACTTCGTTTATTTCCAATCAGTTTTGTTTAATTTGTTTCGTTGTTTATCGCAGATGCCACAATTTTGAAACTTGGCTCTGATACCACTTGTAACATCTCCACTTAATTTTTTTTTTTTTTTTTACCGCAACTATAATACATCCACCTCTTGGGATTTACGTAGTTGTAATTTCAAAGAACACGTTAGCATATTAATGATCACCTTTAACACTAAGGTTTGCTTACCACATGGAGGTCCACGTGGCACACATTTGTTTACCAGCATTTCTTTACCATGCTGCCATCACGTGATATGCAATACTTACTACGATTTTTATTAACTCCTCTGCTTCATCCGGTACGTGGCCTGAGCAAAGCTGTCTGGTCTCATATATCTACTTGGGGATCCCGCCCTAATCAACGGTGCACTCTTCCCTCCACGATCCAACGACGGAAGTCTCCTCAAGGTTTACCTCTTCCGTGGGTCGCTATGAGCGGGACTTCATTTGGAGGAAAACTGCCAGCAAAACCTGCTCCAGTCCTGCTGCTTCTTCGGCAGCTCTATTCTGTTGGTGCACAGAGCCTGGTCACTACCGATGTTCCACCTCAAACCCAGTATTTGCCAGCTAAATGACCTACAGGTAATATTTGAGCTAATGTTTTGTTGTTACGTATATTTACCTATGATGAAGTTGTTTACTGCAGCTCTGATCGGGCTCTCCCTCTTGCAGTTTCATATGTCTCATAGAATGATGGGAAACTTACCGTTAGTTAATTCATGAGGAGAGGAGCTCCTATAACATCAGCTTGACATTTTTCCCAAGTAAGATCCACCATGGCGGAAGTGCTTTCTAGCTCGAATTTCAGTTCTGATTAGTGTAATGATTCTCGCTCTTGCAGGTTCACACCTTAAGTTGTTGTTTTATATTGCATGCATGTTAAACATTCAGAGGGTTTGGAGGGTAGTCACCCTGATGATTAGAATCACCCTCAGAATACTTTTAATGGTCTTCTCTGTATACCTCGGGGTTTCATGGCTTTTCACCCACAGTGGTGTTACCATCCCTAGTCTAGACAGTTCCTTTCCTAATTTTGAAAGTGTATAAGGAAATTTATAGGCTGTAAGCTTGTTGTATACTTTTGGTTATGATTCATCGTCTGGTGCGACTGCTCTAACGGATTCTTGGTTAACTTTCCTTTATGCATTTAAACGTTTATGAATATATATATGTGTGGGTCTCCTGATTTACTTCTAAAATTTTCTCCTATGTCTGTGTTCTGGATTATATGGTTTGTGCACAGAGGGTTATGCTTATTTCTGATGTGCAGCCTCGAGCCTCTTTTATCATTGTTGGTATCTCTTGTCTTCCGGTAATGTCATGTAAGAATTTCTCATTAAACCCTCACTCAGGGTTCTTCCTCCCCGCAATGTCCTAGACAGTTTATCCATGTTCCTACTGGGTCTGAAGCCTCATCAACAGAGTTGGGTTTATTTGATTTTCTCTTTCCTTTATGCGCTAGTCACATTGTGAAATTATTCACACTGCTAAATTTTCTGGAGCCTATGTAGAGGCTTTCATCCCTGGAAGTCCTAATTTGGCGAGAGAGGATCTATTTGTAAGACTCAACCCATGGAATCCCATTAGGTCCCTCTAGGATTCAAGTCCCGGATGACCTGTACGAGGCCGTTTTCGTCCAATTTCTGGGATTGTGACCCTACACTCGCACAATTATTCTTTTCAGTGTTAACAGTTCTGGTATGGGATTTATCAGCTCCTCCGTATTAGTTCTTGTTGCCTGTATTTCCTCAAAAATAAGAATTGTATACTTTGGCCCTCAAGGCTTACTCTTGGTTATCCATATCGTTTTGTTGGAGTCTGTGTAATTCGTTTACTTACCGGAATGGTACAGTGTGATGTATTACTGTTATCTCCTTCATATATGCCGGAACTGTGGCATGAATTTCTCTTATAACTCTTTAGCGTTCAGATTGTCTTTTCTATTGAATGGTGCAACAATATATATATATATATATATATATAGATATCTATAATATATATATAATATATATATATATATAATATATATATAATATATACTATTATATATATATATTATATATATATTATATATAATATATATATATTATATATATATATATATATTATATTCTTCTTGTATGGAATGGCACTATACGTTAACTTCCACTATTCCTTTGGAATTTCCGATAATCAATTTAAAGGAAAGAATGAAACAAAATTGTATGTTTTCACATAATTTCGTGTATATGGTAATTCGGTGGTGCTAACCTTTTTCAATCCTTCTCATAATTTTAAATGGTCAATACCAAGTTTTTTTCCACTAGTAGAATCATATTCATGGTAAAAGGTATTTAGGAACACAAAATAAATAAATGAGTCAAATGTGTTGTAGTCCAAATCACAAGAAGATTGTTTCTCTACGGGCTAATTTAGTTTCCACAGTCATTATTTTCTACGCTTAAGGAATATCGATTTTCTAAAATAAATATACATCTGGGTTCCTTCAAAAGTATAATATTTATATTATCCTACTAGTAGAACCTTTTACAGGCACCATCACATCCACAGACACATAATATCAACAATTCACAGTCATAATATCTCAATTCAATAGAGAGTATTTCATACCTGGTGCTTTAATTAAGTATCTTCACAGAAAAGAGATCACCTCTAGATGTAGCTAGTCACACCACGTGACCGTAAGATTTTCTTTCGAGATCAAATCTCCCACCTAGCTCTCTTGTAGGACCACCATCCTCAGCAAGAACGATTGCACTTGTCCTTGGCTATCTGGTCTCTACCAGACTTAGCCGTTTTTCTTTGTTCTTCTCTGCGTGTCCCTATAGTGCAGATTTTTCCTCTACCTTCCTCCTTTTCTCTAGAAGCCCTTCTAGTTAGGGGAGGTAGTTAGGGTTGCAACCACAACAACCGCTTCTGCCCAACTTCCTCCTCAAGAAGCTTCCAGCACATCAACAAAACATTTCGTACTCTCTTTTTTTAAATAATAATAAAAGGATTATTAAATTTCAAATGACTAATATTTTCATAATCAGTTTGTCTCTTATCGCAGTAAAATTAAATACTTACATTTTCTCGGGGCATCACAATGTGAGTGGAGACAGTTCTATAGTTACAAAAAAAGAACTATGTAGAATCACAAGGAACAATATGTATGTGTTTAAAGTTCACATAAAGATGTGCAAAAAGAGACATACTAGATATAATTAGTTAATGATGTTAATTAGGAAAAATAAAAACTTTAACTTGGAATCTAGGCTGGTTACAATATTTTTACTTTTATAGTTCTCACTATCATGAAAACTAGCCACAAACACACTCTATATTCCCATAAATAAGTAATAAATATATGGGTAGTCTAAATTATAAATGAAATAATTTTCTTCACCAGAATTAGACAATACAATTTCAAGTAAGATTGTGGTTTTTTATTGTTTAAAATATATTTTTGAATGCATAAATGGATTCAACACTCTAAAAAACCCATGCATGAAATTCATCAATTAAACAACTCAATCTCAAGTTTCTAAAAATAATTAACTAGGGAAAATGCTCTTAAATGGACCACTTTGTCTATATGTTAGACTAAACCATAAACATACATGTTTTTAATTCTATAGCTTTCAATGTGATGATAGGATACACTATTATTGTAAGTCTTCATTAAGGCTTTGAAGGTTAATGATGAAATTGAAAAAACATTCTTATGGTTTATAACCTCTATATTTTTCCACTATTATAAGAGATACACCTATTTCATAAATGTCACAAAAGGGATGATTATAACATGTCTCAAGATACTTGAGTCCATGCACTTAGGAAAACCAATGGTTCACCAAAACACTGAAACTAAAACCCATTACATTTTATAAAAAAACCATGAAATAGACTTTAACCTCTAACGCTTTGTCATTCTTATAATATATGATAATAACTAATTTATAATAATTTTAATAGATAGGTATTTATTTAAAATATATAGTAATAACCGATTAATTATTTTGAATGAATAAAAAATTATTAATCATAAAGAAATATTGTAACTTATTTATAATCACACTAGTTATAAAGTTGAAAAGAAATAACGACACAAATTGACACAATTAGTGCAACCTTTTGGAGTTTTTGGTGCAAGAATCTAATGGAAAATTTTGAGTTAAAATCTCTAGTTGTGTTATTTAAATTAGTTTTTTGACTGTATATATGGATTCATCACCCTGAAAAACCCTTAGGGCACTTCTATTGTGTAGTGGTTACTTATCAAGGTTGTCATTTCAATGAATTCTTGTCGGATTTTGAAGGATATTAAATAAACACACATATATATACCAGAGAAAAAATACTAGCAGAAAATGCCTCAACCTCAATGTATTGCTCTCATAATTTTATTATACAAAATCATGATAATAATACAAATATAAATACATGAGGAAATTTGTCTCAAGATAGTGCATCTATCTTCGACACTTTGGTTTAGCAAATATTTCAACCATACATTAATTTAGGAGCTTAACTAGTTGGAGAGAATCTCTCAACCAACTAGGCCTAAACTGAATCCTAACTATGAGCAACAAACCTAATCTAGAAAGGTAGGAATAAATCCTAACTTTCATGATTTTAATTAATTTAATTATTTTGGACTTAAAATTGTTTCCATCACATGAAAGTGAGGCTAACATTAACCCCCTCAATCATAACTCCAAAACAAGAACCACGAACCATATTTCAAGTTTTCATGTTAAAACTGTTGATCCTCAATGAAAAAATTCCTGAAAAATCGCCAAACCTAGATGCTAAAAAACTCCAAGATGAAGAGAACATGAATCAAATGCAAGTCTGATTCATCTCTGAAAGTTGCTTGACAACTCCATTAGGTGTCAAGCTGCAAAATGATCCATCTATCCTTCGATCAAGATCCTTTGTCGACTCACAAAATGTTGAGAATTCCCATTGGCTACTTTGATGTTAACTGCCCATTCACTACTTTGATGTTGATGAACGCCCACTCACTGCTGATGATGATCACCCACAAGTTGAGTTATTAATGATTTTGTCGAAACTTCTCACTGCTGTTGTCGAAAACGGCTCATTGCTACTGTTGAACACTGCTCACTATTGCTTTTATTGTTGAACGCCCATTGACAAATTTGTTGATGCCCACTAGCTGATTTGATAAAGACTGCCCACTGGCTTCTTTTGTTGATGTTTTCGATACTTTTAGTCTGAAAACCACCTTCATTTCAATTATCACTTCCCGCCTTTGTCAGCTGAAAGGAGAGATAATCATATGCACATGATTTCTAAACTCCCCCCCAGGTGTAGGAGAGTTTCACTGTTGTACTGCCGCTTTTAGGTGCATGAGAGTACCATCTCCATTTGACTGTTGGTTATAATGGCTGTCTTCCTGTGAGACTGAATCCTTCACTAATACATGAAATTTTTTTGAATGTAGATGACCACTTCCAAGGATCTATCCATGCATAATCGATCTTTACTCTAGGTGGTTGATTTCGCTTGTAACATCTTTCAGATGAATGATTTTTCTTGCCACAATGGTGAAAAGGATGGAGGTCAAAGCATTTAGTCTCCATATGGCCATTTCACTTACAATGGTTACACTTACATATATTCTGATTGCTGTCTAAAAAACCAACACTTACAAAATGAACTGGTTTCAAGAAATCTGGAACAAACAAAGTGTTTTCTTTGTTCTGTCCTAGGATATGTCGATCTTTGTTGAAGGATACTTCTTCCCAAGGTCTGATCACTTTCTTGGAAAATTATCTTGTTGTTGTTCTTCATACTTGCTACTACTATGAACATTTTATCCTTGATTTATTAAATCTTTTATATCACACTCGGTATCAATTATTAACAGTTCATCGTTTTGACATGCTGCATCAAACTGATCAATTTGATCTTTGGTACTACTCATTGCATCATTAAGTAGTACAACTAACTAGATAATATCACTTCTATCATGATTGACATCAACTTGGTGGATTAGATCATTTGTTATACAACTTTCATCAATCTGGTGAATTAGATGATATGTATCACAACTTTCATCAACTTGTTGGATAGAGTCTTTAGTGTCACAACTTGCATCTAACTTCTATGTAAATTATGCATCTAGTACATCTTTCTTTTCACTTAACTTAATTTGGAGTGCATTGATGAGCTTTTATTTTATTTCTAGCTCAATTTGAAAATCTTTTGTTGCTTCTAATGTGTTTGTAATTTGGTTGATTAAGTTTTGATTTTGGTTTAACTTCCATTCCAGTAATTCAATTGTATTCTGTAACTCAAGATTGCACTCTTTTAACTCTTTAATTTCTAGCACTGAACTTTGAAGACATTTTCCTCATTTACCCATGTTGATCATTGTCAAACTCATTTGTATTGACTTGCTTGATTATCGTGCTCCAACTTTCTTTTTTTGAACTTGCTTGATTTTTTGAACTCGCTCACTTGCTTGATGCTTGCTTGATCGTCACTTGAATGTCACACTCGCTTGTTGTCTTGAACTTATTCACTTGCACTTTGTACTTGATTGAACTTGTGTTAACAATTAATTGTTTGAAATTACACTTGCTTTCTTTCACGCTCGCTTGATCGAAAGCTTGTTTTGGAACTTGCTTGATTTCTAGATTGAATTTGTTTGCTTGATCATTGCTTGAATTTAAAAAAGAAGGGTGTCGAATATTATCGAAAATGCACCGAAGAGAAAGTTTACAATGATATAATGACAAGTTCAAATGAGTTTGATGACTCAGTTAAAAACAATGGAATCACTTGACTTAATTGACTCTTTAACAATTCAAAGCTTGGGTGTCGGTTTCAACCAAGAATGTACCCTTACGATTCAACTCAATTTTAGTTGAATTTGATTACAAGTTAACTTACAAATTATGATTTTTCATGTTACAACGTTGTTTTGAGTTGACTTTTACAAAAAAGTTGCAAGTACATTGTCCAAAAGTTGATGTAGTTGCTGATATAGATGACAACTTCACTAACTTTATTGCCTTGAGTGAATGATGTTGAATTGGACATTCATGTAGAATCGTTTGTAGCGGCTCAATTGCTTGTACTTTGCTTATTTTAGATTGATTACATGAAGAGAATTTATTATGTGCATGCAACCTTTTGTGTAGTTCATGTGTACCATATTACAAAGAGGGTGTCAAGACTAGACACAAAAGATAAGCAACATCAAGAATCATGCACTATCAAAAGCATACTCATGGTGTACCTAAGATCCCCTTATTCAATTTCAAGCTAATCTAGGACATAATCACCAAGGATATTAAATAAACACATATAAATATACCAGAGACAAAATACTAGGGGGATCTATTGTTCTCATAATGTTACTATACAAAATCATGATAATAATAAAAATATAAATACATGAAAAAATTTGTCTCAAGATAGTGCGTCTATATTGGAAACTTTGGTTGAGCAAATATCTCAACAATACACTAATCTAGGAGCCTAACTAGTTGGAGAGAATCTCTCAACCAACTAGGCCTAAAGTGACTCCTAACTATGAAGAACAAACCCAATCTCGAAAGGTAGGAATAAATCCCAACTTTCATGATTTTAATTAATTTAATTATTTTGGAATTAGAATTGTTTCCATCACATGAAAGTGAGTCTAACAGATTTGAAAGAAATTAGATTGGAAAAATCAAAGAGAAAAGCTTCCAAAAAGTTGCACTAATGAATATAGGTACATAATATTATGAAATAAAATATTTGTATCAAAATACTCTCGTTAAAAAGAATGAACACATTTTTGATAAGGTTATTATTTATTATTTTTATAATAAATTGTGAAAAAAAGTCAAAATAATATTTTTTTGTTATACTCTTAAATAAAAAGGTTAGTTTGTAATAATTATGAAATGAAAGTTTCCACATTATAAAGAAGTTATACATATGATAAATAAGTTATACATATAACAAAGTAGTTAAATAGATTTTTTTATTATAGATTTTTCGGATTGTTAAATATGAAGAAATATTGATAATAATATATATATATATATATATATATATAATATATATTATATATATATATATATAATAAACAATATTTTTAGTTATGGAATTTATTTCTACTTTATTAACTGGATAGGTTTTGTTAGAATACCATGGACCAATATCACAACTCATTAATACCACAATTCCAAAAAACTGTAACTCATGTTCATATGGTTGTGTTTTTAATTAATCAATTTAACTAAAAAATTTCAAAAGACAATTACTTTTAAGTTCATCCCAAATTGTGATTTGTGAATACTATTAATAATATTCTAGAATATTTCATGCAAGTTAAATCACTACAATCCACCTAATCATTATTAATAATTAAATTAAAATTCTAAAAACTCTATTGCAAAATAAACATAAATATCAAAATATTTAATATTGATTTTAAATATAATAAAAACTACAAATATAACAAAATCTAAAAAATATTCATTAGGTGTAATAATTATGAAAAAGAAGCTCTGCATAAATATTTTTGTTAAAATATTCACATATTGAAAACTAATACTCTTTAATTAATATTAATGGTGAATAACAATATTTTAGATTGCAGTAGTCTATAACGCGACTTTTTGAAAGTTTTTTCTGCAGATTTTTCCGGTCAAAATCCGGCAGCAATTCATTGGAATCCCATGTTTGATAGCTAGTTTCTGCACAATCAATGGCTCCCAGGGCTTTTTCAGGGCGCTGAATCCAAATATGCAGTTAAAAAACCATTTTAACTGCTAAAAATCAAGATTTAAACTCATTTCTTCAACCGGATTCCGTCACCGGAATCTCCAAAAAGTCGCATTATAGACAACTCCTTTTAGATTAGTGGTTTGGGGAAAATTTGTTTTAATTATATGGATTAAGTCTCCCATTTTAATATAATTAAAAAAGATAATTATTTAACTATAATGTATATAATCAATATATTATTTTTTTAATGGAAAGAAAAATTATTAATTATATTAAATTAAATTTTATTGTTTAAAGAGATAAAATGTGTATATTATTTGACGTAATTACTATGTCACAAAATAACGGAAAAAGTGTATTAACATCGATATCTAAGTTATAAATTTTTTATTTAAATTATTAGGTAAAAATTATATTTTTGAATTATATAAATGAAATGGATTTATGATTTGCCTTAAATTCTTAATAAAACTATTTGGAAAAAATATAATAAATTGAAAATAAATTATGGAAAACTAAGTTTTGGCAACTTTCTAGTAGAAAAAAATAATGTTGAACGTACACGGCCGGAAAAGTTTTTAGAATCACTGGAGCCATCCACCCGGTATTTGAACTAATATAAGCATCTACACTTTTGATTTCAAATACCCCACTTCATTCGAATCCCATGAGAAAAATTGAACATTCACATTGGAGCGGTTCGTGGATAAGACTAAGAATTAAATTAAATCCATCCCCACCTGCACGCGGATTGATATTAACGGCCTCCGTGCTTATTCTCGACTCAATATACTATTGTACTGTATCGAGATAGGCCAATTTGATACTTTCAATTGATACTTTCGGAGCTTAACCGACATAACGTGTTAGGGTTCATAATAAATTCGGCAGATTTAGGTTTTATGATAAGTCCCGCGCTAACATGAATATGTAACTATATATATGTGTGTGGGGGGGGGGGTAATCCATAGCTGCGTACAACTCGGATTGATATTAACGGCCTCCGTGCTTATTCTCGACTCAATATACTATTGTACTGTATCGAGATAGGCCAATTTGATACTTTCAATTGATACTTTCGGAGCTTAACCGACATAACGTGTTAGGGTTCATAATAAATTCGGCAGATTTAGGTTTTATGATAAGTCCCGCGCTAACATGAATATGTAACTATATATATATGTGTGTGGGGGGGGTAATCCATAGCTGCGTACAACTCAACTGAGTGCTTGCACTATTGTGGTGAAAGGATTTGAGTTTGAGTTACAGTTATGGCTGGAAACAAAGAATCGCAGAAGGCGGTTAAGCGACCACAGGTGTGTGTGGTAGAAAAGGAAAACTTCAAGCAGCTGGTGCAACAGCTGACCGGCAAGAAAGAGAAGAGCAGGGCGACATCGGTGATGAAGAGCGCATGCAAGAAAGAGAAGAGCAGGGCGACATCGGTGATGAAGGGCCCATGCAAGAAAGAGAAGAGCAGGGTGACATCGGTGATGAAGGGCGCATGGGATGAAACAAATAATGTTTCAGTGGCGCGACCCTATTTTTCAACTCTGGTTGCCACTGAGCGCACTGCACCGAATCAGCAAGTCCCATCAAGTTTACTTGATTTCTTGAAACAACTACAAGAGTTGGAGACGCCAGGAACCCAGCCTGTCCGTCAACTGTCGCTGTCAGGTCCAAACGCTACACAAGATTATCTCTTTGAGGATCTTGTGAACAACGTATTTTATGGTTCTGCGGACGGACCTAGCAATGGAATGACATTGGAGACGCCAGGAACCCAGCCTAACCGTCCACTGTCGCTGTCAGGCCCAAACGCTACACAAGATTATCGCTTTGAGGATCTTGTGAACAACGTATTCTATGGTTTTGCGGACTGACCTAGCAATGGAATGACATTCAAGAGGCCAAAATAGATAATAGGAGAAGATTTGCAGAGCACAATGAGCCAGACGTCTGCGGGTGCTCTTGTTTGATCGTGTGTTTTTGCACTCATACATATGTCAAGCAATGCACGCGTCTCATTTTAATGCAGTTAATTCAGGTTGATAAAAATCTTATCATTTCATTTTTATTTATCAAATTAGATGATGATCATCACTTGTTGTCTAATTTTAATTTGATTCAAATTTCAATAATTTTTATAACCAAGAAAATGATTAAACAAGCTAAGAAAATTAATTGTGTAAAATTTAATAAAGAAGAAAATTGAGAATATACATTTTACATGTTATTTATGTTACAAAATTTTAAAAATTATAATAAATTAGGGTTATGTTATTTATTTTACAAAATTTTAAAAATTGGTAATAAACTTATGGGTTAAATTCAAGAGTTTTTCAAATGGAAATCAGTTGTTCGCTTATATTTAATATTTTTATTTTTTTTTATTAATTATTTTTAATTTTATTAGGTTAAGAAATTGATTATCAAACAAAATGCAGGAAATTTTTGTATTAGTAAAGTAGAAAACTTATTTCAATAATATAAGTAGCAAAA
>APFE030296355.1:0-16492 GCA_000404065.3 Pinus taeda
TCCATTTAAATCTTTCAAAGGCATCAATACAGTCTCCTACCTCGCCCCAAAGAGCCCCCTGCGAAAACTGCGTCCAATCCCCGCACCCAAAATTGCCTTTCCCCAATTTTCCACCAAAACCCTAAAAATCCCAAATCAAACCTTTTTATCAGTTTACTAGCCTAAAATCAGTGTTCTTTATTGGTTGTCTTAGCCCATTGAAGACCTTTTGCCGAGATAGACCGAAGAGAGGCCTCTCCTGCCCCGTAGAGCTAGCTACGAGGCTAAGTGGTTTAATGCTGCCTTGGAGTTTACCTTTTTCAGCCTGAGGTGAAATTTCAAGCGCTAACAGACCCCAGGTATTGGGTCCAAGGTATTGGTCCTAAGTGGTTTTGGTCCATGGTATTGAGTAAGGCCTAAGACTATAAAAGGAGGGGAAGATCATTAGGCCAAGGTACTAAAGTATTGAATATCTGATGAAGAGCAAGATCTAGTGTACATGTTATTGGGTTATGGTGCATAGTTGGATCTGAACCAAGGACGAACCTTAGCGCTTGATGAAGGATAAGATCTAATGATGGGTCAAGATCTTAAGGCTTGAAGTGAAGTATCTTTATGTGGTTTGATCATTCATCTAAACAACTGGCGCATGTTGTAGTCTATAGATATGATGATCTGGGTATAATTGAAGTCTGGAATTGTTGTAATGTTTAAATCATCATTTACAGATCTGTACGCAGGTTCACTTTAGAAAAGGCGTGTATACATGCTTATTCTGCATATCAAAACAACGTATACATCTTAAATTTGATTTGCAGATATGTACGCAGGTTCGCCTTGAGGAAAAAAGTGTATGCATGCAAGTTTGACACATGGAAGTAGTGTATACCTTATAAAATATTTTTTAGCTACTTTTGTTTGTTGTTGTAGTGTTCTAGGTTCTGGCTTGGGTTCTGGTTACAAATTCTGAAAGATCAGGTGATTGATTGATTCAGTTGTGGTTGGTGCAAAGGATATTGGTTGATGTATATATATTTGATGATTGAATGATGTTATTGATGGATACAGTCTGAAAATTTATGAAACGTGGTCCCTAGAAGAAAAGGGAAGGTTGCCTTCTGTCGGCCGACACCTACGTACTATTAAACATATCAACTAGTACAAGAGCTAGGGGGTAGCAACTCCCTTCCAGAAGAAGCTGGAGAACGAGAGAAGGTTGTAGCCTTTTGTAGGTAGAAGCCTGCGTACTGGTATAAGTCTGTACCAATACAAAAATTGTAAAAAGATGTTTCTTATTATTAAAAGAAGATAGAGACAATTGTAGTAGGTGGTTTTCACCCACATTGGGTTTCCACCTTATATCTTATGTTCATGCGTGTGATTGTCTGTTCTGTTTTTACTACACCTGGTTACTGTTTATGTGGTTCTGATGCACTGATTAAAGGTCAACATATGATGAATTAACTGAATCATAACTTTGTAGGATATATGCTAGTTGCCTTAAACACAGTTGCGTATACACGCGAGTTCCTTTAACTTAAGTAGCGTATATGAATCTGATTATGGAAATGAAAAATTGTTTGACTTGCTAATACTGATTCACCCCCCACCCTCTCAGTATTATTTCCAACATGATGAGCTATTCAGAATTAAAAATGAAGCTAGGAAAATTGATCTGATGAACAAATTGAGAATTTAGGACAAAGGGTATGAAGTAATCTTCAGAGACTGGAAGGCCTACCTCAAGCATCTTGCTTCATCTCAAATTAAGAAATTTGGTGTCAGGCTCGAGAGCCTCTACACATTATATGAAGATGCATGCAACACCTTGAGGAACAAGGCAAGGATTAGAGATGTTATGGCTAAGAGGGAGCATGATTTAGCTCTCAAGATGGAGCCTCAACCAGTTTGCAGTTGGGTTGACCATGAGGATGATGATGAAAAGGGCTAGTCAGAGACCTCCAGTAAGAGGAGATTTCGATCTAAGTGGGTAGAGGGAGCACATGCAGTTATACCTCTAGGTGTGAGGTGGGGCGATGTAGAGCCCTAGTCCTAGGAGTGCAGAAATTTGGGACAAGGTCCATTGAGGTATTCTCCTCATGGATCATTAGCTTGCTACAAGGGCCCATAATATTCAATAACAGGAGGATTAATGTCAGTCATCTATTGAGGAGTGTAGAGTAGTGTTGATTATAGAGCAGGAGTCTTAGTAGCAGGTCAGCAACAACACAATTTTCCCAGTAGAAATATTTCAGACACAGTTGATTCAACTTTTTTTGGATTCTTCTTAGTTGCAGATGTTGCGGTAGCAGCAATAAAAGTGAGATTTGTTTCATGAAATACATTCCACATGTTCAAGATAGGGGTGGTTGATAATCCCTTTCTTGTTGAGAGAAAGCATTGAAAAATGTTGTAACAAATTCTCAATTTGATTTAGCCTTCATTAAATTGAGAAAATTCAAATTTTCACATCAACAGATAACTTGGATAATGTTAACTTTTGTGACATGGCTTGTGTTGGAGGAGTTAGAGTTTAGTTAAGCATGTGTGATTTCTAATTTGTAGCAATCAAGGTCAGTTATCTAAGGCTGTTTTTAATTAAATTAGTTCCAATTGTTGGAGGAACTAGTGAAGGATCAACTTGTCCAATGGGACTTCAATCAAACTTAGTGATCATCCAGTTAACTGATCAATCAACCCAAAATAGCTATTGCATGCAGAGAATTTGAGTTCCCCAGCCTTAGTGGAGATTCCAAGGCAGTGTAACATTACTTGTAAACTAGTATTGAGTGCACAAGTGTTGCATGAATTTAGATGATCAACCTAAGGAATTGTGTAATAAATTTAAGGAATTTACTAATTAATAGGGGCCTAATTCCTCAAGGAACAACACAAGGAAGTAGGCGATCAATTAGAGGCATAAATTGGCTAAGTCTGGGTCAGAGCTTCTGAATGAGTAAAGAAATAGTTTATTCACTTGCAGGTTGTGCTCAGTTGAGAAAAGAAATTGTAATACATCTCTATTCATCAAAGTAATGCAAGTAGGCATTGGGTTTTTTAATAGTTTTCTTTCCCCGGGAAAAATATTTTTTGCATCAATGTGATTTATTATTACATGTCTAAATTTTTTGTTCTAAATTGTGAATTAATGTCCCCAGAGTAGTAGAGTAGGCTTGTGTCTTATGATTTTGATTAAAAATTCATGAGGAGTTGCAAATCTACATCATAATTTCTACACATTTCCTTTTTCTTTGTTCTTCTATGTTGGTCTCCACACTTTTCTCTCCACTCTGCATGAAAATAATCCAAGGGTTTCATGCTATATCAACCTTTGGTGCATGGTTCTCTTGAATCTCCATTGTAGATTAAAATCTATACCTTCTTGTTGAGCATATCCTTTACAAACAAGTCTTGCCTTGTTTCTAATAACTTCTCCATTTTCATTCAGCTTGTTTTTGAATATCCATTTAGTTCCTATGATATTCTTATCATGAGGTCTAGGAACTAATTCCCAAATATTATTATTTTCAATTTTCTCAAGTTCTTCATTCAAGGCCTTGACCCAACATTCATCTTTGCATGCTTCATTTATATTTTGAGGTTCAGTGGAGGATAGGAATGCTAGATAGCTTGAAGCTTATGTAATAGTTCTTCTTGTCTACACACTTGCCTCTTTCTGTCCCAAAATTTGAGTCTCTAGATGATTTTTCTTAACATACCTGGACGAAGTCTTTTCTTCTACTGTTATCTCTTCTTCTGGTGCTTCATTGGTTTCTTCTTTAGAATTAGTCTGATTTGATGTGGGAGGATAATCCTCATCTTCTTCATAATTTTAAGTTTTTATTTGTTTTGGATTTTTGCATGCTTCATCAACCACAACATCAATACTTTAAATAATTTTCCCAAGTCTTTTATTATAACATTTATATCCTTTACTTCGGGAAGAGTAACCAAGGAGAATACCTTCATCTACTCTGGGTTCAAACTTACCAAGTTTTTCATCAGTCCTTTTGATGTAACATTTGCTTCCAAAAACTATGAAGTATTTTATAGTAGGGGTCTTACCATAGCAAAGTTCATGTGGATTTTGAGTGTTGTTTACCTGAACATTTGCTTGGTTGAGAATAGTGACGACAGCGAATGCAGCTTCACCCCAAAAGGTTGCAGGAGTTCCAGACTCATCTAGCATAGCACGAGCCATTTGTTGAATAGTTCTGTTCATCCTTTATACCACTCCATTTTGCTAAGGAGTCCTTGCGGTGGCAAATTGCCTTTTTATTCCATGTTCTTCACAAAAGTCAAAGAATTCGTCCGAGGTAAATTCCCCTCCTCGATCTGATCTGAGGCATTTGATTTTGTGATCTGATTCATTTTCAACCAAAGCTTTGAAGGCTTCGAACTTTTCAAATGCTTCATATTTATGCTTTAGAAGTCCTATCCAACACATTCTGGAAGAATCATCAATGAACAATATAAATTATTCTTCTCCACGAGGTGACTTTTTCCTTGATGGTCTACATAAATCAGTATGAACAAGTTCAAGAGGCTTACTAGTTGATCTTTCCTTTTCAGGGAAGTGCGATCTGGTTTTCTTACCAAATTGACATGATTTGCATATTGTATTTTCTAGAATGTTGATATCAGGAAGCTCACGAATAGCCTGGAATCTGCATGCTTTTCTGATGGACCTCCTTTTCTCATTTCGAAATCAGTTAAGATTCCGTGCAACTGTGTCATAGTAATAGTCTTAAGATCCTGCTTTTCTTCTATGGTAGATACTTTTCATTCAAACTTAGCAGACAAGGATCTTAAAACCTTTTCAACTAAAGTAAATTCTTTTATCTCTTCACCCAAATTCTTCATGAAATTAACAATCTCATCTATCCGTAAGAAGTAACTAGCTATACTTTCATCATTGTGCATTTTGAAAGTTTCATATTGAATTCTGAGAGTTTGCAGTTTTGCACATTTTACCAAAGAGTGTCCTTCATAGCTTAGACTGATTTTGTCCCATATTTCTTTGGCAGATTTGAGCTGCATAACTTTGACAAATTCTGATTGTGACAGACTTCCCAATAATGTATTGACAGCTTTGGCATTGGTTTCATATTGCTTTTTACCTGCCGCATCCGTAGGAATTGCTGATGGAAATGTATATCCTCCTTCCACGATTTCCCAGACATCTGTTCCAAGAGATTGAAGATAGGTTGTGGTTATTACCTTCCAATAAACGAAGTTGCTTCCATCAAAGATTGGTGGTGTGATGGATCCCTCTCTTTCTTGATTACTCATGATGATGGATCTTCCTTCAAGCGATCCAACTTCTTCTGAAGGACCTGCTCCAATACCAATTGTTGGAAATAATACTGAGAGGGGGGGTGAATCAGTATTAGCAAGTCAAACAATTTTTCATTTCCATAATCAGATTCGTATACACTACTTCAGTTAATGGAACTCACGTGTATACGTAACTGTCTTTAAGGCAACTGGCGTATATCCTGCAAACTTATGATTCAGTTAATTCATCATATGTTGTTCTTTAATCAGTGCATCAAAACCATATAAACAGTAACCAGGTGTAGTAAAAATAGAACAGACAATCACACACATGAACACAAGATATAAGGTGGAAACCCAATGTGGATGAAAACCAGTTGCTGCAATCGTCTCTATCTTTATTTAATAATAATAAACTTCTTTTTACAATTTTTGTACTGGTGTAGACTTATACCAGTACGCAGGCTTCTACTTGCAGAAGGCTACAACATTCTCTCGTTCTCTAGCTTCTTCTGGAAGGGAGCTGCTACCCCCTAGCTCTTGTACTCACTGATATGTTTACTAGTACTGAGGTGCCGGCCTACAGAAGGCTACAACCTTCCCTTTTCTTCCAGGGACCACGTTTCATAAATTTTCAGACTGGATCCATCAATAACATCATTCAATCATCAAATATATCTGCATCAAACAATCTCCTTTGCACCAACCACAACTGAATCAATCAATCACCTGATCTTTCAGAATGTTGTAACCAAAACCCAAGCCAAAATCTAGAACACTACAACAGCAAACAGAAGCAACTAAAATATATTTTATAAGGTATACGCTACTTCCATGTGTTGAACCTGCATGCATATGCTTTTTTTCTCAAGGCGAACCTGCGTACAGATCTGAAAATCAAATTTAAGATTTATATGTTGTTTTGATATGCAAAACAAGCACGTATATGCACCTTTTCTAAAATGAACTTGTGTATAGATCTGTAAATGATGATTTAAACATTACAACAATTCAAGACTTCAGTTATACCTAGATCATCATATTTACAGACTACAACATGTGCCAGTTATTCAGATAAATGATAAAACCACATAAAGATACTTCACTTCAAGCCTTAAGATCTTGACCCATAATTAGATCTTATCCTTCATCAAGTGCTAAGGTTCATCCTTGGTTCAGATCTAGCTATGCACCATAACCCAATAACTTGTACACTAGATCTTGTTCTTCATCAAATATTCAATACTTTAGTACCTTGGCCTAATGATCTTCCCCTCCTTTTATAGTCTTAGGCCTTACTCAATACCATGGACCAAAACCACTTAGGACCAATACCTTGGACCCAACACCTAGGGTCAATACCTCAGACCAGATACTTTGGACCAATACCATGGATCAAGATACTATGGACCAAAACTTAGTTTTTCAAGATATACGTGCCTTGCATTATGTGAAAGTGCGTGTGTACATATACGCGACTTGTATATAGTGAACCTGCGTGTATACACGGCTTGGCCAACGGTGAACCTACGTATACCTCTCTTTCTTCATTTTGATTTGAAATTTGTGTTGTTAACCTGTTGAACTGTTATCTGTCATTTAAGTGAGTTGCCACCAAGGACAACACCTATGTCATAATGCCAACACATCGAGGGTCTTCCACATAGAAAATGGAGTCTCTTTTCCATGTAATTTCGAGACTATGTGGTCTCTCACGTTCTCCAAGATTAACCTCCTAGCTCTAGCTACATATTTCTTCCACTAAGCAAGGTTATGGGAATCAGTTGATCATAGATTTGCAATGTTTGTCTTAACATATTCTAGCAATCTGTTGTCATCCAACACTGCCTCCATGCGATCCTTCCATGCAGTGAAACTAGAGATGCCTTCCAAGACATACTCTTGTCTCAACCCATTGAAGGTCATCTTCCCAACTCTAAAGAGATCCTTCCACACTGAACTGCAAATTCGAACCTCCTGAGAAACAACTTTGAAATTCCTGCTCAAATGAAAATCCTGCTCTGATACCATGTAGAAATTATGATGTAGATTTGCAACTACTCATGAATTTTTAATCAAAATCACAAGACACAAACCTACTCCACTACTCTGCAGACATTAATTCACAATTTAGAACAAAAAATTTAGACATGCAATAAGAAATCACACACATGCAAATAGTGTTTTTCCTGGGGAAAGAAAATTTCTAAAAATGCCAATGCCTACTTGCATTAATCTGATGAATAGAGATGTATTACAATTTCTTTGCTCAACTGAGCAAAACCTGCAAATGAATAACCTATCTCTCTACTCACTGAGAAGATCTTACCCAAATTGAGTCAATTTATGCCTCTGCTTGAGCCCCTATTTCCTTGTGTTGTTACTTGATGAATTAGACCCCTATTAATTAGTACATTCATCAAAGTGATTGTGCAATTCCTTAGGCTGATCATATGACTACATGCAACACATGTACACTTAAGACTAGTCTACAATTGATGTCACATTGCCTTGGAATCTCCACCAATCCTGGGGAACTCGAATTTTCTACATGCACTAGCTATTTTGGGTTGATTGATAAGTTAACTAGATGATCATTGAGTTTGACTGAAGTCCCATTGCACAACATGACCCTCCACTAGCTACTCCAACATTTGGAACTAGTTTAATTGAAAACAACGTTAGATAACTAACCTTGATTGCTACGAATTAGAAATCACACATGCTTAACTAAACTCTAACTCCTCCAACTCGAATTTACTAAGTAAACTGGGTGACACAATCCATGTCACACAAGTTAACATCAACCAAGTTGGTTGTTGATGTGGAAATTCGAATTTTCTCAATTTAATCAAGGAAAAATCAAATTGAGAACTTCTTGCTGCATTTTTAAACAAAATAGACCCTCACACCTAGACCCATACTCCTAGCACAAGGAGGAAGAGAACTAAGTGGGCATAGTAGACACTGCGGGAGGCCTAGGAGTATGTGGGTACTACTAGATATTCAACTAGATAGAGAAAACCACCTCGACACTATTCTGGTTACATGGCTCTAGTGAGTGAGTTGATTAAGGCCTAGCTTGCCAGTTTTCAAGAGGTATCTAAACATCAAGTGTCGGTGGATGTCATGGTGGAAGAGTATTCTTCCATAATGAACAGAGGGAAAATCAATGGTTAGCTCCAGGTGAGTGTATAGAATCAAGAACACTATAGTTGGAAGTGTTGAGAAGTTCAAATCCCATTTTGTGGCTAAGGGGTTTTCTCAGAAGGAAGGAATGTTTGGCATCAGAGAATCCAATGCTTCTTGTGTGTTTTGCAACATGTACTTAACTCCCTCTTGAGAATATGTTAACTCTATATATTTGTTTATTTACTAACACCTACGAGTTTTGATGTAACGACAATTGTTATTCCAACAAATGGTATCAGAGCCAAAGTTCTCGAATTTGAAACACCCCTATCTCACATTAGGGGGGATATTGTTGGGCACTGGATAATCCAAGGCTCCCCAGGTGTTTCATGACATGTGCTTAACTGCCTCTCGAGGATCCATTAACTTTGGCGATGCATCCTTTTACTAACACTTGCGGGTTTTGGTGTTATGAAAATCGTGATTCCAACAAGGGATTGACTATGATGAGACCTTCACCCCTTTTGGCCAGGTATTCAACCACCAGGACAAATATCTCTATTCTAGTGTAGATGGGTTGGAGTATTCACTAGAAGCATGCGAGATAGCCTTCCTCAATGGTGTGGTTGAGGAAGAGATCTATATTGAGAAATTGGAAGTTTTTGAAGTACATGGAAGGGAATCTCACATGTGCAAATTGAAGAGAGCATTATATGAGCTCAAGCAAGCTCCCAAGGCATGGTATGTGAGGATTGACACTGACTTGCAAGGCATGGGCTTCACCAAGAGTGAGGTAGACCCCACCTATTACATTTAGATAAATGGAGAACCTCTCATTTTGGTGCTTTATGTTGATGACCTATTTCTTAGACGTTTTGAGATGCTCATAGAAAAATGTAAGAGGGACCTAGCTGCAAAGTTTGAAATGAAGGACTTGGGGTTGATGCACTATTTTCTGGGTTTGAAGGTGTGGTAGAAAGAGGGAGAACTCTTCCTTGGATAGGGGAAGATTACAGCTGAGATCCTAAAGTGATTTAGGTTGGAGGATTGTAGACCCATAACTACTCCTCTAGTGGCCAACTAGAAGAAAATTGAACTTCTAGATCAAAGGTAGTGAAACCTACCTTATACAGATAGTTGATTGGTTCTCTCATGTATCTAGTAAACACTAGAATGGATAGAGCCTATGAAGTGATTTATTTGGGTACAACCAAGTATGGGTTGAGTTAAGGTGTGGTAGAAAGAGGGAGAAATCTGCCTTGGATAGGGGAAGTATACAGTTGAGATCCTAAAGTGATTCAGGTTGGAGGATTGTAGACCCATAACTACTCCTCTAGTGGCCAACTAGAAGAAAATTGAACTTCTAGATCAGGGGTAATGAAACCTACCTTATACAGATAGTTGATTGGTTCTCTCATGTATCTAGTAAACACTAGAATGGATAGAGCCTATGAAGTGATTTATTTGGGTACAACCGAGTATGGGTTGAGTTAATTTAATTAGGATGGAGTGAGTAGGGAGGGGTACACTGATGCAGATTATCCAAGAAGTATATATGATAGAAAAATCACTTCCAGGTGTTATTTCAGTCTAGGATCAAGAACACTTTCTTGGTTCTACAAGAAACAAAGATCAGTTGTGATGAGTTCTATTGAGGCCAAATACATGGTTGCTAGCTTGGAAACCTGTGAGGCCATTTGGCATTGGAAGCTCCTCATGGGGTTGTTTGATCATGAGTTAGAGATAATTATCATTCACTAAGACAATCAGGGTTGCATCAATCCCTCTGATAAATAGTGTTTCATGACAAGTTGAAACACATTTAGAATACGTACCACTTCATCAGAGATTGTGTGCAGGTGGGGACTATGAAGTTGTAGTACATACCTACAGATGAGTAGGTAGAAAACATCCTAACCAAGGCCTTGATGAAGGGAAATTTTATATTCTTCAGGGATAAGTTGGGTGTTGTGTAAAACACCTTCCTCGCTAGGAGGGGGTGTTGAAATTGTAGCTTGGAAGGTTATTCTACATTGATCAATTTCCATGACATGCATTCAATCACCTAAATTCACTTCTACAGCTCAATTCAAATATTTACGAAGTCTGAACCTTAGGCTAAAGTCAATAATTTAATTATTTAATTTATTAGCCAACTTTTATAAATTGAAAAAGGTTAATGAAATATTAAATTGTGACCATTGATATCAAGAGTGGAGAAGCAATCTAAGCCTTCCATCTCTTTGGAGATTAGGTTAGTCAGTATATGTGAGGGAAATTGAGTTTTTAAGGGTTAATTCAACTTGACATAAGAGAGATTGGGCATTCAACTGAAAATCAAGTTGAATTGATAGAAAAATAGGAACGACAAACATGCTAATGTCAAGAGTAGCTAAAAAGGTGAAAATATCAAGTTGTATAGTCAAGTATTTTTAGGCTCAAATAGGTCAAATTTGTTGGGACCGACAACTAGGCCGTATAGAAATTTCTATGGGACACATGAGTTGTTTTGAGCAGGGACGTACATGGAAAAGACTAAATTTTTTTTCTATTTTAATTAAAAAAAAAAAAAAATGTTCCCTTTTTGTAAACACCATTTTTCATAAATTGAATAGAGCCCAAGTTTGTTTGTTTTCCCACATTAGGTTTCCTTAGTAAAATAATGTCATATTGTTTATGTGTTTGGTTTCATTGGTTTTTTGCTTTTGTTATACATGTTAAGTTAGGAACCCAATGTGTTTGGTGTATAAAAATCAAATGTGAATTTTATTTTCGATTCTGAGCATCTTTTATTGGGCAGTAAATCTGAATATGCGTTCAAAAGAAACTAACAATGAAACCTTGCAAAGTGGGTGCACAACCCCAAATCTTCCATGATGTGATATATGGGATGTTAAGGTGGCAATGCAGCCTCAATACTCCATAATTGTAAGTTATAACATGATTAAATGAACTAAAAACCTCCCCAAGGTAAGGTCGAATCAACATTATTTCACTTTAGGCTAGACATTTAAGGTCAACCTTGAGTATCATCAATTCAATTATAGGCTATACAGGTTCGCTCCAAAACCAAAATATTAAATTATCCCAATTAAATCATCCTTGAAATTGTTGTTGCACATCCATACACACATATATACCATAGCATGATTTCGTTGATGATTTAATCCTTCTCAAAATGAGGTCACCATTTTCACAGATTTGCAGTCAAGATACAAATGATTGTTCCAAATTTTCTTGTACTTCATCATAAAGTATGCTTATTAGGGTATTGGCACAATAAAGTTCTATTTTTTTTAAAATAAAGGTGCCTAAATCCAACACTGTATTTCCATTTTCTACTTTGGAATTTCTCAAATTTTAACCACTTCTTCAGATGATCTTGGAATTGAAGAGGATCACCTCAAAACCTTTTTTCTTGTGTTTATAATTTTGGAAATGTGACCCTACAATTCTTGCAACAAGATAATAATGATTATAAGTTATTCTTTATAAGGTATTAATGCAGGAGTAAGATCTATAGTGATTTGTTGTAGTTTTGATCACAATGACATTCTTAATTGAGTAATTTTTTTCTTAATAACAAAGCAACCTTCCTAGCATGAACAACAAAGTGCTTTATGAAATTTGCTACAAAGATATACTACTCTAAGTATCAACTTGGCTCATCTACTAAATAAATGTTATTAGGCTTACTGAGGCATGATCACAATGCCACTTTATATAATTCTCCATCAGAACAATTCACCACATCTTAATCCTTTAGTTGTTCAAATTGAAGTGATTTTATCTTTCATTGAAAATGGAAGTATCACTACACTGTAAGCCTTGGGATTTTCTGTATAAGTAGCAAATAAAATCCAATAAATAATAAGCTTAGGGTTATGCTTGATAGAAATAGCATATTTGTTTGGCTCAAGTAAGGACTAAGCCACCTTCTTTTTGATACCTTACTTGTGTTTTCTCATATGATGTTGTATCGACTAGAAAATTACAATGAGTTTGGGTCATAGAACCTCATATTATAAAAGGTGTAGACTAAAATTGACTATCATAGCATTAGTATACCCTTGCATTACATCAACACCATCACACATTGAAAACAAGAGAAAATTAACACTTTACCATGAATTTTTCAAGTTGAGTATTTTTTATGTGTTGGCTAATATTAGAAGTCATCCTTCACTTTTTAATTTCAATTGATGCATTATTATCCCCTCATGTCTCCTCTAAAACAATTCATTGAAAAATAAAATCATGATCCACCTCATATCGAAGAATGTCATCATGACAAAATGGTGGCACAAAAAGGTGCTTTAACCTCATTTAGTATTTTCGCCTTTTATTATCTCTTTTGCCACCCTCCATAGTTTAATTTATTTATTTGAGCTCATTCTCAACCAATTTGCTTCTCCTTCTCATATTAAGGTGTTATTCGTTGGCATATCAATATCACTTGTGATTATTTTGAGCCACATCATGTATGATCAATAGAGAGAATCACCTTTAATTACTTGGTTTAATGTGGAAGAAACACCCATTTAATTAAATAAATTTGATGGAGGATCCATTTCCATGCTTTTGCTTTGGATTTTGTTAGCTAGTGCACTTCCTCGGGAGTCACCTAATGTGCCTTTTTTTTAGAATCAAACTCTCATCCTTTTCCCTCCAACTTTGCCTTTATCCTTTTAAGGTAACATTCTATTTATTTTCCTTCAATTTTATGAATATAAGTGGTTTCTCTAAATTGGCCATGTTACAAAAAATCTATCACCTTAGTGCAAAACTTTATTAAGTGACCTAAACAATGTGCAACAATGGGAGTGTCACCATTGTCACCTCAACAACTACTCCCTTCATTTTAATGATGAACCCAATCCAACACAAGGGATGCTTCCCTAGAGATCTTAGGGACCAAATAACCCAATTAAGTTAAGCTAAGTGGCCCCTAAGGGTTAGACAATGATTTATCACCAAAAAATGAGTTTAGGAAATTAAGATTTAGGATGGATTTAAGAGTAACTTCAATATTTGAGTTGACAAAGCCTCCTATGGCTCTTTTATAGACTTAATTCAACCAATAGAGGCTCAAGATAGGTTTCCAAACACACATAAACAATAAATTAGACTTGGCTATCATAAACCAACTTGAGAAATTACAAATTACATCAATATAATAGTTTATGGAAGAAACAAGTTTATCCAAAAAAATGATAATAATCAAGTGTAAAATGAGGTCCTAGGGGGGAAATGCAATTGGTAATCAAAGTAATTTGAAATTTGTGAAAACTGAGATATCCAAGGTTCAAATCCCATCGGTTGTGACCCGATTTATGGAGAGGAGGACAAACCATAGACTCCCATAGGTTTACTAGTAGTTACATGTCATGCGGGCTAGTGGGTTCCTATGGGATACAAAAAATAATAATAATAATATATAATAAATAAATAAAAATAAAAAATAAATATAAAAATAAATAATAAAAATAAATAAAAAATAAAAAATTGGTGCCTTTCTCAATCTAGGGCTAATGGAGTATGAGAGTAACAAATCATGGGAAGAAAAGAGATGGATGCTAGTTAAAAGAAATGAAGGGAGACTAATGTATCCCTTAATCCTCTAACCCCAACATCCTTTTATTTCCTTGGACAAATAAGGGAGGGAGATATGTTGATAAATGTAATTATGTTCAGTCTTCATAATTTTTATTAGACTTACATCATTATATATTTACTGTAAAAGCAAAAGAAAGAAAAATAAAATATAATTTTGAAAGCATGGGTTCCATGCTCTATTTTATTTTTTCAATTAGGTCAATCATGTTCTTCATTCTCTAAGGTTTATTGAGTCAATATAGTCCTTGTAATATGTATAAGACCCTCATGGGCACATTGTATCAAGAAATAAATATTAAATTTTATTTTAAAATGTCATCTTTGGACTCCGAAGACCAAGTCGGCCTTGCTAGTGAAGTCAGCCTAGAAGAAGCCCATTCGACCACACGAGATGGGTATATATTGGAAGAGAATTCAACCTAATGAGACACCAAGTGAATTAAGTTTGATATGTACCTAGAATAGAAGCAAAAATCAAATTTGAAGGCAAGGAATCAAATGAAGAACCTAAGTGAAGGAGAGACACAAATTTGATCCATTTCAACTCACACATGCGAAATTTTTAAGGTTTTTGGTACAACTACAAGTCCAAAATTTGCAGGTTGGGTTGCAGACCTAATCTAGAGGGTCAAAAATTTGTCAAATTGTAGAAGTAAATAACCTTGACTTTCGTTGACTTGGATAGACTTTGAATCTTTTGGAGAAGATACTTTGGATGGTTGATTTGGTGCTTGGTGGAATTCTTGGTCTTGTCTTTGGATCTTGGATGTTTCATTTTTATTTGGTTCTATAAGAAGAAAAAGAGTTTGAATGGGTTTTCCCCTAGGAGAGGGGTTTTGCCTTGACTGAGAGCCCTTATATTGTGTATATTGTTTTTGTGATCTTCATACATTTATGATTGTTAATTTCTTGATGAAAGAAGAAATAATTAAGAATTAAAGTCCAACACATAATCATAAGTAATTATCAAGAATAAAGGAATAAAAAAAACTAATTTCCATCGACATTGATTTCTCAACATGGTATCAGAGTGAAGGTTAAGGAAGTACGCTTTGAAGATCACCTCATTAGCCATCGCTTTTAAAACTCTCTTGAAGCACTCCTTGAAACAATTATCTACAATGGATATCTATAAGAAGCAAGGCATCAAGACTATTGGAAGCTTCTTGGTATCTATCGATGATTGTGTGATCAAGTTCATCTCAAGACTATCTAAAGATATCATAGATGAAGGATTCCTTTCCGCTATCACGGGTACTTTTTATGATGAAGATGTATGGATAACTAATAGTGAGCCTCAAGACACATGACAGGAAAATGTGGTCAACTACAAACTATATCAAAGGGAAACACCTCTCATTTAATGGAGCTTGGAGACAAAAAGAGTTATTCAGTTAAAGACATTGGGTCTACATCTTTGAAGCTAGAAGGTGGTGGAAACATTCATCTAACCAACATACTCTTTGTTCCAACCCTTCTAAGATTTGGCATAGAAGGTATGTCCACCTCCACTACAAACTTTTTCCCTCTTTAAGTAAGATGGTAAAAGGCATCCCCAATTTGAAAGAAAACCATGGAGAAGTATGAAGGGGATGTGCTTTAGGAAAAAATGTGAAGAAGACATTTACAAGAAGTGATCCCAGATCTAAGAAAATATTAGACGTCATTCATCCTGATGTATGTGGACTGATGGCATAAAAATATCTTGGAAGACGTCAATATTATGTGGCATAATTTGTTGATGATTGTTCAACGAAAACATGGATTCATATCCTCAGAACTAAGGTTAATTTTTTTGAAAAATTCCAAGAATTCAAGGCAAAAGTGGAGATCTTGACAGCGAAAAAAAAAAACTTAGATCCGACAATGGTGGGGAATACACCTCCAAGGAACTTATCGATTTTTGTAAGGAAGCAGGTGTTAAGAGGGAGCTCATAGTTTCCTATAATCCTCAACAAAATGGATTGATTAAAAGAAATAATAAATCAATTGGAGAATGTGTTAGAGCCATGCTCCGTGATCAATATCTTTCAAAATTATTATGGGGAGAAGAAATAGTGACATAAGTTTACATCCAAAATAGAATCCCTCATAGAATTCTTGAAAATATGACTCTAGAAGAAGCATTTTCAGGGAAGGAATCCTAATGTAGATCATCTTCAATATTTGGATGTCTTGTTTACATTCACATTCCAAAAGACAAGAGAAAAAGTTGGACTCCACCAGCATGAAATGAATATTTGTTGGATATAACTTGTCATCTAAGGCCTACAAAATCTATATTAAGTAAAACCACCATATTGAAGTTAGAAAAATGTCATTTTTTATGATAAAAGTACATACAAAATATCTAAGGACATTCCAATTGACTCTGGTGAAGAAGAAGTGCCCCTTCTTGAAGAAGAAGAAGATCTTGACAACAATGAAGTGTCTATAATCAATCAAGAAGGTTAAGGACCAAGTGAACCTATTCAACAAACTACCATTC
>APFE030296359.1:0-10834 GCA_000404065.3 Pinus taeda
TGACTTGCACGGATATGCTCGTATGACAGGAGCAAAATTTATAACTACAAAAGTTTTAAAGAAACACAAATTATAGATCATTAAAATGTTGACATCTTCTCGTTAATCTTCAGATTTGTCTTAGTTTTCATATAGAGATTTTGTCCATCTCAACTGTTATCAATGTCATCAAAGAAAGTTTGGCTTGGTATAATATTTTTATAAATTGCATTTATTTTGATATTTATAATAGAAAAGATTATTTTTATCATATTTAATGAAATGGTTGAAAACAAGGAAGGTTATAATTTAATTTCCAACTAATTTGAATCAAATAAAGAAAATGATAACTCATTGAGAAAAATAAAGTTTTACGAGTTCTTTAAACTTATTTGTAAACTCCTACCAAAGGTAGTCGTGAACATGAGGTATGCACATGAGACTTCATGGTTATTGCACAGAAAAGATAAGTAACCTTGAATTCTTTGGAAAGAAATTGCATGTGTTTTGTGCAAATAATGATTAAGTTATTTTATTAATTGGAAATATTTAGACTCACATGGTTTTTTTGTGTAAAGGAATTAATTATTTGATTGAAAAAAAATTTCATGGTTTCTACCCAATATTTAAAACAAAAATGCATGATGACTTTACATATTAAAAATGAAGAAACCATGTTATTTTGTTAAAAAAATATTTCACAAGATGTTGTTACTCTTGAAAAGTGAATGCAAGAGAATCCATGTGAATCCTTCAAACAAAAAGATTTAAGAGGTCATACTACTTATCATAAAAGAAGAATGCATGTGATAAAAGATGATATTCCTTTACTGGCAGAAAATTGCATGGTAAAAGATAAAGAGAACATATTACTTTAGTGAATAAAAATTGCATTGTAAATGATAAGTTAGGGTGGTAAAAAATAAGTTAAGGATATTGTTTTATTGGAAAGAAAATAGACCTCAAATATTGAAAGAAAATAAATTATTTCATTAATGATAAGATTGTGAGGAAATTATGAGAGAAAATTAGATTATTAATTTCGTTGGAGACGTTAGCATGATTCCTATAAAAAAAAAAAAAAAACTAAGTAAGCTTAAATATATTAAGGAAACATATGGTACAGAGAGTTCTAGGCATCAGAGTGATGCCATATAGTTAGCAAAATATCAAAAATTGAGCCACCCACAAGGGGAAACTAGCCCAACAAGCGTTTGAACGCTCCCTTGCAAGAGGAAACCAGCGTTGAGTTGACAACAGTAAGCCAAAAGACTGAGCTGCCCACCATGGGAAACTCACTCGTACATAGATTAAGAACTAATTTAACTACAAAGTTTAGCTTGGACATGCTTAGATACATAGGCGACAAAACCAACAAAAAGCGCAAAAGACTAGTCATGAAGGCGAGAAAAAGTAGAGGCGCTAGATTCTATAGTCACCCGAGGGTGATTCCTCTTAAATTCTGCACCACCAACCTTCCTTTTCATCAAGATGTGGATTAGGAACCACTTGAGAAGCATCATCCACTACTACACGCTCCCCTGCAGTGGTCCTGGTGTTCTGGAGCTGGCGAGAGCTACTGTCCTCAGGAACTGGATCTGGAATCCTTTGAGGAGCGCCCATTCCCACTTCATACTTATCGGCAGTCGTCCTAGTGTTCTGGAGTGGGCTAGAGCTGCTGTCATCGGCCTAGCGAGAGGGATTGTTATCTACGGGCAAAGGAGCAGGTAGAACAGAAGGGGAGTCCTGCAGGTTGAAAGGGGGCGCGGAAGATGGGGGAGAGGCGACAAAAGTAGGCTAAGGGTCAATGTACTAGAGAGAGGGGAGGGAATCAATCCGCGGGAATGAAGAGAGGCGACGAGCTTGCCCACTTCCACGAATATAACGGTGAACACAATCACAGTGATTGCGAGCGGGGGGCGAGCTGGAGGAAGCGGAAGGGGAGGGATTAGGCCTAGAGCCTCCCCTACGGCTTCTCATGCGGTGCCTCAGCCTAGGGATTACAGCACAAAATTCGTGATCATCAGCAGAGAAGGGTGGGGGACCTAATAGAGGAAGATGGGGGAAAAAGTTGAACAGCGCAAGGAGGAATTGAGGACAAAACTAGTTGTGCGAGCGGTGATATCCAGGGATGAAACTAATGCAGGAGGCCAACGGGCAGCGCTTTCCAACCAAGGTGCGAAGGCTGTGCACTTCAGCTTCCGACGAGCAGCAAGAACCTACAGGCAGGAGCTGTCTCGACATGGAGATCGACATAGCATCACAAAACCAGATAAAAGCAACTGAGTTCATAATTGAGGACAGGGTCACAAGGGCGTGAGTTTTCATGCTGAGACTCTTGGTGTCTCGGCCTCCCCACCGAAATAAATGTCGCATTGGGTGACTGCCCATCAATTTAATTGTTCCAGGGATGGGTACCTGCATTGAACTGGCAAACCATTGGGCTTGCCACGCGTCCGTCTCCCAGATTGTAACCTCCATGACTTCAGTGCCCACCCGCATCCGGGGTGAAGTTTTCCCGATGCACCAGCTGAGTACATTCCTAAAGGAGCTTGCTATCATTGAGATCATAGAGGGGACTTGCAGAGAAGGTCTGGGATTTCATTACCCCTTTGTTGGCTAGCAGATCTCCCACTTTGTTGCCAGATCTTCTAGTGTGCTTGAGGTAGATGGCTTTGTGCTCTTGTAACCATTCAGCGATGAGTTCCAATCGTGCCATGAGCCTCCAACTGTCTGCCACTCTTGAGGGAGGGGAGCCTGAAGATCTGATCATGTTGATTATGATTTGGGAGTCGCCCTCAATCTCAATAGGGAAAAAATTATGGAGTTGGTGTCCCATCCCATAGAGCCATAGTAAACGAGCATAGGTTCCCCTTTATGGTTGCGAAAAATTCCCCCAAAACCCGCCTCCTCGGGATTACCTTTGGAGGCTCCGTCAAAGCTGAGCTTTGTGACCACCTCTGGGCATGAGACCCATTTTTCATTAGAGTTTTCCTTTGGGATTCTTCGAATAATCGACTCAGGATTCAGATTGAGCTTGAGCTGCCAATTGTTCCAAACTTGTTGCTCCTGGGGCAGAGTAGGGAAATCTTCCTTCTGCGATTTATGCAACGCTAATGTTTCCTAGAGATTATTACAGTAGTTGAGCAAGAGGATTTCCAGAGGGGTGGACTGGTTCTTGATGATCCGTTTATTCCTCTCATTCCAGATATGCCATAAGATGAGACCTAGAATGTGCCACTAGAGAGAGTTAAGCATATTGCTCCAGTAGGGTGCAGCTGGCCAATTTCGAATGATAGTATTTAAGTCCTCAGACTGCCGACCATCCCGTCTGCACTTGGAGCTGACACTTTCCCAAAAGAAGGTAGCCAAAGGTAAATTCAGCATAAGATGTTGAATGGTCTCCTCTTGATTATTACAGTTGGGGCATCGGGATGGTCCAGTGGAGCCTCTTTTCATTAAATTGTCCCATGTGAGTATTTTCTTGTGACAGATCAGCCACGGGAATGAGGAAACCTTGGGCCAAAGCTGCGGTGACCACAACACTTTCCAGATGGGGTCAGGGGGTTCTAGAGTCTGGGTCATCAGAGCATAGGCTTCCTGAGTGGTGAACTTGCCTTTGGGAGAGTGTCCCCAGTGAAGGATATCCTGCTTATCCGAGTATTTGATTTTGCTACTGCTTAATTCTGCATCCAATGCTATATGAGCCTAAACCTGCTGGTTCTTCAAGCATCTTGTAGCCGTTTTCCAACTCCTATACCCCTGAACATAGTTTTCCTCCCAGAATTGGTTAAATGTGGCTTCCAAAGGAGCGATCAAATCATACTGGAGGGGAGGTATGATGGTTGAGAGGAGCTTGGGTTACTGATGCCACGAGTCTCTCTACAACATAGTGCGACCGTTACAAACCTCCCAGAAACTATATTCCTGAATAAGAAGATAGTGTTGTTTGGCAGCGTTCCAGATCAGTGAGCCTTCTTCTACAGTAGACATTCGAATGAGCTCTGAGTGGGGTCTATGGTTGGCATATTTGGCATTCCTGTGTTTCTCCCATGGGGAGGAGGGGGACGATAGCCATTGCCACTAGATCATAGCCCCCATGATCTCGTTGTTGTGCTGAGGGTCACGGAGGCCTAGCCTCACCAATAGCTTTGGCTTGCAGATCGAATTCCACTTGACCAAGGCCCATTTTCTGTTCTGTCCCGATGCTCACCACAGGAAGTTGCGCTGAAAATATTTTATCTATTTGAGGAGCCATTTTGGGGCTGCAAGGACCGAGAAGAGATAGAGAGGCATGGATTGAAGGACAGATTTGACCAGTATAAGTCTACTAGGAAGGTTGAGGGGGAAAAGGGTCCAGGATGATAATATAGCTTCAATTTTATCCAGGAGAGATCTCCAAGAAGAGTTCTTAAGTGCTGAGACAATCAAGTGGGTTCCAAGGTATTTGGCAAGTAGCTTGGTAATGGAGAATCTGAGAAATCTAGCAATGCAATGCTGAATGAGAATAGCTGTGTTAAAGAAGAAGATTTGTGACTTGGAGGCATTGATAGACATTCCTAAAGCTTTGAAAAACAAATCAAGCAAGCTCTTGATGGCGGAAGCTTCATGGGCAGAAACATGACCATACAACATGGTGTTGTCCACAAATTGGTGGTGGGTGTGAGCAGGGGATTCATGAATGGAGATGCCATGAAGCTGTTGCAAATGGAGGGCTTGAGAGATGGTTCGACCTAGTCCTTCTTCCATGAGCACAAAGAGAAAGGGGGACAGGTGATTGCCTTGGTGAATGCCACGAGAGGGGGAGGAGGGATGAGAGGGGATACCATTGACCAGGATGGAGAAAAAGGAAGAGGAGATCAGGCTCATGACCCATCCTATCCAAGGAGGGCTGAAGCCAAAAGCTACAAGCATCTGGTTAATGAAATTCCAATTAAGTTTGTCAAAAGCTTTTGATAAATCAACCTTAAGGAGCATACCTGGCTTTTTAGTCTACTTCAGTGAATGCATAATCTCATGATTGAGAATAATGCCGTCCAAGATTTGTCTCCTCTCTACATAGCTAGTTTGCTCAAGCGAGATGAGCAAAGGAAGCAACGACTTTAATCTGTTGGCAACAACTTTGTAGATGATCTTGTAGATGACATTGGAGAGGACAATGGGATGAAATTTGTTAGGCATGGCAGCTTGGTCCTCTTTGGGGATCAGGGTTATGAAAGTGGCATTAAGAGAAGGGAGAAGCCAATGCATGGATCTAGAGTCCTCCACTAATTCCCAGATCTCATCTTTGATCAAATCCCAAAAATGATGAAAGAAGTTGGAAGTGAAGCCATCGGGTCCTGGAGCTTTACCTTCCTTATTTTGGAGGACATCGTGTTCAACTTCCAAAAGAGTGACCGGGTGAAGAAGAAGATGATTGTGCTCCTTCGTGATTAGCTTTGGTATGTGTTGCAAGATTTTGTTAATTGTTCATCCCCTATCAGGCTGGTCTTCTTGCACCATTGATTTGAGATGAGAGACCAAACTAGCTTCGATGGCCTGATGCTGCTCCAGTCTTTCTCCTATTGGGCTAAGGAGAAATTTGATATTGTTACACATCCTACATCGAATGGTCGAGCGATTTAAAAAATTTGGTGTTCCTTTCTCCTTCCTCTAACCATATGATCCAGGATTTTTATTTCCAGAAAATCTCTTCTTGATGCCTTCTTTCCTCCAACTGATTGAGGAGACTTTTCTCTTTTAGTTTAGATTCTTTGTTGTGGCCTTCTTTGATGATACGAAGTTGTAGGTCCTTCATTTCCTGTTCTAGTAGCCTTTGTTGTTAGAAGATTTTGTCGAAGGTAGAATGGTTCCACCCTTTAATGCGGGCTTTGAGATCTTTGAGGTGCTGCTGAAACTAGAACATCTTGGAACCTAGAGGAGGAATGAAAACCTGCCAAGGAGAGTGCACCATTTCCTTGAAGCTTGGGTGCAAGAGCCAGAAATCCTTGAATCAGAAGGGTCTTTTGATGTGGTCCCCTAGTCTATCCATTGCAGAGAAATGGGCCAGTGGTCCGACCCTGAAAAAGGAAAAATTGAGGCTTAGAAATCGCCTCAAATGTGTATGGCATTGTCCAAGAGGAGAAATCTATCCAGTTTGGATGTTATCTGTTGAGCTCCCACTCTCTTGTTGTTCTAGGTGTGATTTCCATTGGCAAAGGGAAGATCAATTAACTAGTTCCGCTGGATGAATTCTTTGAAATGGGTGTTGTCCGCTTCTAGTTTTGCTCTGCCACCTCTTTTTTTGTCCAAGCTGGTGATCACATTGAAGTCACCCCCCAGGATCCAGAGGGGGTGAGCTCGGGTAGAATTGAGTTGTTCTACCGTATTTAACAGGGTGATTTTCCTTGCAGACTCTTGAGGGAAATATGCATTAGAAATATGCCCATGCAGATTGGTCCCGAGGATGTGGAAAGAGGCCTAAATTAGATTATGAGCAACATGGGCATCATTTATTGAGACACCTTTTAGATCCCAAGTGATAGCTAGACCACTTGAAGCTCTGGAGGCATCAACTGCGACGGTGTGACACCTTGGCCAAGCTTTAGAAAGAATGGGGCCAAGTGTTTGACTTGTGCATTTAGTTTCCTGTAGAAAAAATACTTGAGGTTTTTCCATCTGTATCAGATTTTTGGTCGTATGGACTTTTGAGGGGCCATTTAGACCCCTTATATTCCACGATATGAGTTTCATTGAGAACTTCCTTCATGGGGCGGGCAGAATAGTCCTCTGTAGATCAGATTTCCTCCCTCTTTTCTTTGAGTCTTTGAAGAGTTTCTTCCCATCCCATGGGCTTCCCTGCTAGATGCCTAGGGATTTTTGATTCTTTTATGCATCGGCAAGAGCCAAAGTTAGACTCTCGATCTGCTTTTCTGAGATCTGGTCAAAGTCCTTCTTTTTGCATGCTTGCTCTAGCGTGAAGATGTCTAGGTCTCCTATATCTACCAATTCATTTTCATCTTCCACTGGAGTGATCTGGTTCTCATTATCTCCAATGTTGTCAAGCTCCATGTTGTGAGGATGGCCAGAGCTAGATTCAGGCTTCGAGCTAAAGGGGGGCTCAGGGATGGCTTCTGAGATGGGGGTATCAAAAATATGGGTGGCAAGGATTTCAAAGCTATTGCTGGTAGAGGGAGGAATCGGGGATTGAGAGGGGGGTTTGGGAATCATAGAAGGGGATTTCTTGTTGTGCTGATGCCCGTTCTTGACTTTAGTGAAGCCTTTAGCATCAGGGGTGGTAGCAGAAGCCGAGGGTTTACTTGGAGGCGCATTCAGAGGACAATCACGGAATAAATGTCCATGAGTATGGCATTTCCTACATCTAAAAGGCACATGTTCGTAATCTAAGGTTTGCACCCATTCATAGTCATCGTGAAAGAGACTTACTGAGTCAGGGAGAGCTTGCGCGAGGTGCACGAAGACACAGATCTGAGCATAGGAAGTGTACAGTCTAAGCTTTGTTTCCTCTGCAATTTTAATGAACTCACCAAGACCATTGCCAATATCCTTTAGGGATTGTACGTCCTAATATTCCAGCGGCAGGGAATAGAGTCAAATCTAGATGGGTGCCCAACTGAAGTCCTCTTTATCCGGGTTGAATCCTTCGATGCAGTCCCTGAGATAGAGACTTGAGGAATTGAAAAAATATGGGCCTTCATCTATGACTTGATTCTTGTCTTCGAGGCAGTTAAAAATGATAGTAAAGAATCCATTGGGTCTGAGTTGCAGTGTTACCTGCCCTTTTGGCTTCAATTTGGCCCTAATCCATCCATGTAGGGCTTTTTCCGTTGGCCAAAACTCGACGAATTTTCCAATCAATGCATGGTCTCTCATGTACTGGATCTAGCCATTGATCTTGTTGCTTGGTAGCTCGATCTTAGGACATTCCTTTGCTATTGGTCTACAGGTAGCAGAGGTGGCTTTGGGAACCTCTGTAGTGCCTTGCGCTTCCATCTTTTCGTTCTTTGGACTATCCAGTTTATCGCTCCGTGGAGTCTTCTACAAATTATTGTCCTGCGATTTTTGGCCTGTTGTAGAGCCCTGAGAATTACCTTGAATAGGTTGGTTTGTGTCACCTAACATCTTTTTGGACATCTCAGCATTGATGTTGGGGGAGGGCTTGAGAGCCTTCCCCTATGACATGTCCATTGAAAAGGATCTGCAATATGTGATGACCCAGATGCGGCTTGGGTCAGCGATTGTTGGCTGAGCAGTTTGCAATGTGTCATGCCGTGACAGGGAGGCTAGAAACCGTAGCCTGAAAGTTGTAAAGCGCTCCCCGCTAATGTAGAATGTTTATTGTCATCACTTAGATGAATAGCTGCTCATCTATTAAGCAAAGGTTATAGTCGTGATTCTTATAAATTCTTAATAGGAATATGTGCCCAATAATAATATCCATTATATTGGATTTCTTGAAATAATTTTCTATGTTATTTCTTGACAAAAAAAGTATTAATTGCATGGATCATTGTATTAGATTTCCAAGTGAAATGTCTTGAAATACATTATCATATTCTTGGAGAAGAGAAAAGTTAATTATATAATTATTCTTGGAAGGTTTTTTATGAATTGTACGCATACATTACATATGTTCTTTATTTAAATACTAAAAAATAAAGATTTATTTCTTAAAATATGCATAATATCAATCTTGTTCGTATGAATTTCGTTCATACAAGAACAAGAATGCATTTTTTTTCTTGAAAGTACTATGTGCATTGAAGTAAGGGCAATTGTGTTAGAAAAAGACACATGTTGCATGTACAAAAGGGTATTTATCATGATATAGAAAATATGTATTTGCATGTACACAGAGAAACTTATTATGTAAATATTCTTGAAAAGATTGTTTGGCTACATGAATTGTGTTAATTTCTTGATTTAGGTGCATGAAAAGTTAAGTTAACCTTGTTATTCTTGCATGTGTTTTATGCATAAAGATGGTTAGCTATGGTAATTTATTAAAAGGGAAGCACAAGAAACTTGCATGTAGAAAGATAGAGAAATGAAGTTATATTAATTTTTTCTTGAAAAAGAAGTACACATTTGTTTACTTGAAAATAATATTCAATGATGGTATAATTCTAGAGGAGGAATATGCGTTGCATACTTTAAAAGGCTTATTATGATAAGCTATTGTATACACAAAGAATAATCATTATGTTATAGAAATATGTTCTTTACCTGTATAGAAGAACTATTGAGCTATGTTTCTTTAGAAAAACTAATGTGATTACCTTTATGCTTTCATAACTATTATGTTAGTTTCTTCTAGAATAAGATTATGTATATGCATGCAAGATTTGTATTAGCTTCTGTTTGGAAATAATATAGATTTGTATGTAGGAAATGATATCATGTTATGTTAACCTACATTAGAAAAGATTCTTTGGGAAAGAAGATGAATTACGTACACAAAAACCATAGTAATGTGTTGGTCTCCTTGGAATATATATATATTATATATATATATAATATATATATATATATATATACATATACATATATATATAGAAAATAATACATGCAGTTGTATGCTTTACTGCATTAGTTTTATGGAAATGAAATCATGTGTTTTCATGCCCCATTATACTAGATTTCCTCAAAAATGAAATGTATTGCATGACATATTGTGTTAATTATTCTTTTGGAATGTATATGCATTTACATGCATATGAGCAACATTCATTATGTTAGTTTTCTTTACATATTTTCATGCACCATAAGTAATAGTTCAGCGATAAATATTTTGATAAAGTTTATGTAATTCGCATGCACAAAGATTATAACTAATCTATTATTTATTTTAAATGAATGTGTGGACAATTGTAGTGATTTGTGTGTGGTTTTATGTGAGGGGAATATTAGTTAATGTGGTATTTGTTTAAAGAAATGCATTAATGGTTATACTCTTATAACTAATTCGTATGAAATGTTAAAGGAAACATGTCACGATATTTTGTTTGCATTTCATGAATGTACATACATAGGTTGTAAAACACCACTAGTATATATTTATGAATTGGTTTGATTAATAATTGATTTAATCATGATGTTAAAGGTTGTTGGCAATAATAGTTGTAGAAAAAGACTGTGATATATAAAGATGCATTAAGTTACCATTATGGAGGAAAATAAGTTAGTGATATATGTAGATCGAAGGAATATCGACTCTAGGGTAATCCACTGATGGAAAAAGACGAGGCCCTAAAGACGCAATTCCCAAAGCCTTGTGGGTAAATGATGTTATGATGATTGTAATAACTTATAACAAGTTATGTTATTTTTGAGATGATATTATTTGTAATGTTTATAACAATGGTCAAGGGGTAGACTCCCTTATACCCGTTGAGTCAGGGGTAAGCACTATCATGATAATTTAATAATAAAACTAAATGTTTGTTGGTTTTCACCCTATGGCGTTTCTAGGGTATATCGATGTATAATGATGTGGTTGCATGTTGTGCCATTTTTATGATGTTCATTCCTTGCATGATGTGATATATTTTCAAGAATACGATTAACTAATAGAGTTAAAATAATCATGGAATTAATGATGCAAGGTTACATAAGAAAGTTTATGTCAATATGCCACAACAATGGTTGTTAATGGTTATGTAACTTACTATTCCCTACTAAACTACTCCATGTATTGATGAATATTATATCTAATGGCTAATGAGTAATTTAGAATAGTAAATTGGATAGTTACCCGTGGGTAAATTATGTAAAAAAATTCTAACTCCATGCATTTTCATGTGAGGTTACTGGGATATGTTACAAGTGGTATCAGAGTTGAAGGTTGCAGCATTGG
>APFE030296369.1:0-107349 GCA_000404065.3 Pinus taeda
GATGCTGGGTCAGAACATATGGTTTTAATCCTCTTGCTACTTTTCATCTTAATAAAGCTATTCAAGTTTTCTTCCATATTCTTGTATGTTTACTTATATATGCATTTGTATGGTTAACACACATCTGGTCCTGCGTTATTTATGAATATAGATCTTTGTTCTTTGATAGTAGTATGTTGTTGTAATTCCACAGGTGCTCTTTGAAGCTGGGAAAACGATGAAGAAGGGACGAAGCTCTATCACGAAGGAGAGGAATCAAACAAGGAAATCAAGCGCAAGACTAAGATTGGTCTCCTTGGTTCCACTCTTATCTATTTTCATAAAGGAAAATGGAAGTAGACTTTACTTGTTTGTTTCTATGATAGCTACCAGTCTTAGTGAGAATAGCAGCATCCGAGTGGACACTATTCCCAGTAACAATACCACAATATTCAAATGGAAAGAATACAAAGATATAAACCGCATCAGTTGTGATTAAAGAGGCTTCACCTACAAGAACAAGCTCATTCAAAAATCCTTTGACTAAAATCAAACCATTTGATAAGAAAAGTGATAAGAAGCTTCATTTCTCACCTGAAGAAAAAAAGTGGAAAGAGTACGAAGAAGAAGAGTTTCATCCAAGAGGTTATATTCAGGTCATTCATCTACACCTATTCAAGTTTTGAGATCAGAAAGTATACAGAAGGAAGTGGAAATTGATTAAAGGCACCAGAAAATTCGAGATTTACAAGATCAGTTGGAAAAGGCCCATCTGATAATAACATATTTGTATCGAGAGAATAGGGAACTTAGCCATAAATTATCACAAGAAGCTATTCATCCTAGTGAAGAACAAGCATCAAAGAAAACATTAGCACATGTTGAAAAGGAAAGGGAAAATTGGTCATTAATGTTGAAGAGTTAAATGAGTTAGTTGAGAATTCAAGGAGATATAGAACTAGGTCTACTTCTAATGTGAGAATGAAATTAAATGAGACCTTTCAACCTAGACAAAAGATGGTTATTGATGAGGAGATATAATTTGAGAAGCTACTAGGACAACTTGAAGGAGTTCAACAATAGGTGGACCAACTTGAAGAAAAGGATCATAAGGACAAGCTTTTTTTATTTAGGTAGCTAGAAGATGTTGAACCTATCCTTGGAAAGTATAAATACAAATTGAAGTGGACCTTGCCTTTGCATACAGAAGTGAAATATTTGTATGTACATAATTTGGTGTTAAAAAGAAGGCTTAAATTGGTAAAGAAAAAGCTCAATGAGACCAAGAATTCTAGAAGAGAGAGAAAGAGAGGTGTGTTGGTCATACTTGAAGAGGCTATTACATCTTGAATCTTCAACAAAAGTGTACCACTCAACTCTAAGTTTTTTTTTCTCAGAAATAAGTTCATTTTTGTGAAGTTTGTAAAACGAAGCAAGGACTTGTTGTAATTTTGTATAACCTTTGGTACTGATGGGAAAATGAAGCTTTGAAGTTTCGATTTTCGTAAGGGAAGTTATATGAATTCCACAACATTCACATTAATTATTCCAACATTTGATATCCAATAAGAGTCACCTTATGTTCAATTTTTTGAAGGTGTTATGAAGGAGACAATATTATTGCAAAAGTGGGGGATAATCCAAAGGGAGGTTTGCAGGAAGTTTGAATATTATCTAAGTAGTTCAGTGTCATCATAGGGATATTTGAATCATACCCATGTTCTCCATTTTGACAAAGGAATTCTGCAACCATACAGAACATGGAAGCTACCTCATCTTGTTGTGAAACTATGTAATGGGCTGCAAGTCTAGAAAATCAGCACCATTTCACTTCAAAATTTGAATTCTTGACATCTAAAAGTAGTTTTGAGTAGTTGAATAGGTGTCTAGTAGAATTAATTTATGTAATTAAAGTTGCTTAGAAAATGTTCCATGTAGTTAGTGTTTTTAAGATGTATTGGTCGACAGGAACACCGCTCTTATTTTTTAGTATATGATATAAAACTTTGATGTACTTAGTTAAAAGTTTGTTTTGCTCAACAATTTTGACCACTTATAGTGGGAGATAGAAACTAATGATGCATTCGTAGATGGCAAACATTGTAATGGGTTTTGTTGGTTAGATTATATAAGAACAAACGTTTTGTGCATTGTATTTCCTGAAAAATTTGCTACTGAATGAATCAAAGTTACAAGGTGATTTGCAAGGATTCATATGTTAGAATCTTGGTAGTTTGTGCTCCTTTGATATCGTAAGTTGTCTCATTTGTTTACATCTCTTAAATGTGTATCTTATTGCTTGAAAAACTAGATGTGTAAGTAATAATTCATATTTCATGGTGCTCTAATTTAGTTTTTCAAGTTATAAATTCTTTTATTGTAAAGAAATAATTTAGAATTACTCTATGATATTGATGATATTTGTGTTATATTACACTTTTCTACACTCACCCTCTACAATTATTTAACCTAAATTCCGCCACTTAGTATGCAACCTTTCCCCTGTGGAGATAATCGTTCCTCTCTTCATCATTTCACTGGACAAAAATAGATTTAACATGACTCCATGCCCAATGGATCTGTCTCTTTTCTCATCAACATACATTTGAAGATAGACCTTTATTTAACATTATACCTAGCCTAATATCATATCAATTGAGTAATCTTGGTAAGAGCGCCTGGTCCAATGTCAAAAGGGCTAGATTATGATGTAGAGGTGGTTTGCAGTTACCTCTAGAATTTCTCTCCTCAACCTAGGGAAGTCACGAAGTTATAACATTGGTAAAGCATAACATTCTAAGTGTATGTCAAATAAACGATAAAGGGCATGTAGTTATATTTACCTCAATATAATGCAAAATTATAGAAGAAGGCATGGGAAAGGTTATAGAAAAATGAGAATTAGAAATACATAGAAAGTATATCTACTAAAGAAAATATAGGAAGATATAAGAGGCTATTCTCCTCCTCTCTAGATTCAAAGTAGTGGAAAATAGTCACCATTGTAGTCCATAGTACATGATGCATATTTCTAAAAGGATGGCATAAGTGAATGTGAAGCAGATGATAGCTTAGTGACAATTTGGACAAAAGTATAATACTTTTGTAAAGATGTGCATGATCTTAGTGGGAGTGATGCATGTTTCATATTTCACTGGTTGAACTTTACTGATGACTCCATGTGGTGCTAGATTATTTTGATACCTATTCTTTTGATACTAATGTTGCATCTGTGAGGCTATTATGATCAAGATTTGTAGATATGGAGAAGATGACACATGTGTTGGGGAATTTTATTGTTCCTAAAGGACCAAATAACCTCTACACATTAAATCATCAACCCAGAGTTTGATATGTTTATTTCAGGTTGTTCACATTGTTTGTGCAAGAGATAGTGCTAATATCACCTAAATAATATGGTCCTAATGGAAAATAAAGGCATACGAATGAAAGGAACAACTCACACTTGTTGAAAGAAATAAGTCATACTTGACTTGTAGACTTCAACCTTAAACAATAAAGACTATTAAAAAAACAAGTCATTAATCCTTTTACCCAAAGAAGTAAAGAAATCCAACTGAATACAAAATTGTTTCCTAGGGAGCTACATCTACAAGAAAGGAACAACACTTAAGACTAGAAATGAATTCACCAGAAATGATATCGTATGATTCTGTGATGTTTAGTTGTAGGTGCTGCAACAACTCACACTTCAACATCAAATCTAATTAAAAACAAGTATATCTAAACAACAAAATAATTAAATAATAAGAACTGAAAGTGAAATGCAAACTTAATAATACAAGAAGGGATAGTAGTTGTCCCAATAATGGGCCCAAGTTCATTGGAATTCAACTGCCCTATGGCTAACTTAGCACAATAAGTTAAAGTTGAACAAAAAATGTCTCCATTAAATTATAACGAGTAAATTACAAGAAATGTCTATAGAGTTTCAAAATATACATCAAAATGATTATATCTCGCACTCTTCTCCGTTTATGGAGGTTCAATCCCTCATTACAAAATGAACATATTTTTAAATAAAGAGTGATCTTGAGAATCTTAAGACTCTCAAGATGCTCTATTCAAATTACAAAAATCTCCATTTTTTCTTAGAATAGCAGGATCAAGATATTTTCTCCAACTGATTCATCCAATATAGTATTTAGTCTCATTCAGTTCGCTATAATTAACTCAAACAATCACACATAATCCACTATTCCTTTACTATTGAAGGGAAAAACATCTGGTATTAGATATCCCTATTCAAATAATGGTTCACATCATAAGTAAAGCGTGCTTTTAGTGGTTTAAATAAATTCAAAAGAGATGAAATAATGAATGGCCATCAACTCCTTTTTACAATCTATATTTCACAAGTTATCACATTCTACACACAAAAAGTCTTAGAGAACAAACATAAGAATAATAAATAAGACAAGAAAATTGTATCAATTACGAATCCCAACATCACTGCCAAACTTACCATTTTTCATGACCTCATGAAAAAAAAGATTGATATTAAGAGTAGTTGGGGAATAGGATGAGTAAGGTTCTTCTCCTACATGCGAGAATCCATTCCTACTCCAAAATTATTGAAATGAAACATACTTACATGCTTCTATTAGGTCATATTCATATTTGTAGGATGATTGAGGACACTAGATTATGGGGCATCTGTATTTGAACACCATATGAGCATAATCATGTGTCCTTATCATAACATGCTGGAAATTTCGAAAGATAATAGGTCTCTATTTTAATTTCGCTCAATGATGCCTCCCACCTATGCTTGGCTCCTCAGAGAGCTTCAACCCCGATGTCCCCTAGGTGTTCCAATCCTGATTACATAAATTCATTGTGAATGGGTTCCAAATCATCAACAACATCGAATTGTCTCATCGACATTTTATGATGGATAAGTGTGTGTATAGGGCTCCATGGCTCCCGTCTAACCTAGATGTCCAAGCTAAGGTATCTTCTTTGAAATGTATTATAAGATTTAACCCACTTATTTGATTTCAAGAGAACCATATAAAATATTGAAACTTCACATCCCCTCTGAAAGGAAAAAGATTCTGTTCCACCTTCTCTTCTAGGTAGAAGTTACGCATCTACAAATCACATAAGAAGTACCTCATATGGTCATCCTACTTATGTAAATAGGTAAAAAAGTCCAAAACAATGGTGAATTCATATGGTTGTCCCTCCCATATGGCCTTGAATTTAGGAAGTAGATATCGTTCTTGCAAAAATAGAGCATAATTCCAAGCCAAAGATCTACATAAAAGAGCATTAGAATATATAGAACAAATTTCCTTTATTTATTCCATGGCATTTTCAAGATGACCCTTCAGACTCTAAATCTTTTTCTTCGTTGCTCTAAGCTCAACATAAGTCTTTTCCTCTATGATTATTAATGCTTTAACTTTTTGAGGTAGCTCATGATGCTCCTTCTCGGGTACAACATATTTCTAGAATCAAGCTATAGTTTCTTATTGTTCCTCTATTGTATTATTTAAAACCCAGATGGTGGCTTCCATAATTAAAGGAGAACATGGAGGTACATGTTTTTTCTATGCTCTTATTGTAATGAATATTGGTGAATTTGTATGGGTCCCTAATTTAGTATTTGAAACATCAATTATTAATGCATACAACTCAGTTTGAGTTCCCACAGTAGAAGTAGCAGTAAATTCTGGAAATTTGGTTTGAGTTTCATACTTCCAGACTTCTCTTTTCTTATCATTCTTCTTCTCATGAATCCTTTGAGGTTTACTATCCTATAAGCTTACTATCCTATAACCATTTGTTTAATTGTCATACCTTTTCTTTGTAGCCTCCTATTTTCTTTTCTCAACCACTCAATTTCTATGCTAGACTCACTTATCCTTTTATCCTTCAAGTCTTTCTTAGTATTCTATGTAAAATTCTTTACGAGAATAACTAGATAAGAGGAAACAACGACTATGGCCTCAAGTTTCTAAACCATCATTTCCTCGGTGGACTCAACTATAACATTGATTATAGGTTACTAAGGTTCAATTGGAAAGTCAATATTGACTTCTTGTTCCACATTTTCAAAAGGATATTCTAAAGATATTTCTTCATAGAAAAAGGATTCTATGACAATTGCAATGGAATCTCCATAATGTTGTTCAAGAGAAGCACTTCTAGGTTCTCCTAATAATCCTAAAACAACAATAGGTATAGGATTAGGAGAGGTTGGAGAATGATGTGACATCTTCTAGTCATAAAGATTTTCTAAACAAGTTGCAACTTCTTCTAAATCTACAAACTTGAGAAAGTTCTCCGATCCTTCCAGAGTTTGGGATATCTCCATATCCTACTCTTGAGGATAATTCTCCTGATGGGTCTCATGTTGTGTTCCTTTTCTATGAAGAAATTCTTGAGGTCCGCCTTTTTCGAGCTACTATTCACAGGAGTCTATGGCATTTTGTGATTTAGCCAACCTTGTTGAGCTTATCCTTTTTCTAGGTAGGTAGGTCAAGAGTGAAGCCATTCTTTTCTTTACACTGGTTAATTTTTGAGGGGCTCAAGTTTGTGTCGTTCCTTGTAGGGAACCTTCTTCCGTGGAGTTTTCATTTTGGTTGGTCTCTTCATTCACCTCTGGTTGCTCATCATTGAGTAGGGTATCTCTAGAATCTTGAATAGGTGCTTCACTTTTCAGTGAAGCCTCAGGGTCTCCTAAGAACTCTTCCTATCTCATTTATACCTGATTCAAACCTCTAAAAGATATTGATTTTATGAACCCATGGTGATTTACAATTGAGCCTTCATCCTTAGATATTTTATGCCTTAAAGAAGTTTCATGCAATAATGAATTCAGAAAATAGGGAAGGTTTAAGATTACCCTCTATCTCAATGCTTTCATTAATTTCAAATGTCAACCTCTTACCACATCATACTGTCGATCCCACATAATGTACGTTTAGACAATGCCTTCTAATTCCTTCTATGGCTCTAGAAATGATGTATGCTTGTATCCTTTCCCTTTTCTAACAAGTTCCTCTCCAAGGTCACAAACAAGAATGATATGCTTTGTAGCAGAATATGTATTTCAAACCATTTCTATCCTTTTATGGAAAGGCCTGTCACTTATGCCAAGACTTATTCATTTAGCTATATCTATTTTCCCTTTAGAATTGTTACCCCATTTTTCAAATTCCTTGTAAATTCTAAGCACACTCCATTGTCAAAGAATTATAGTCACAGGAAATAGTCTGACCACCCTAATTGATCCATAGTATTGTGGACTTTCTTAGAGATCTGTAAGTAGGTAGGTTTGTTATGCATTGAATGGCCGCTAATTTCGACTGTTCCACAAGGAGAAATTTTGAGCTAGCAATAACCATGTTCATAAAATACACAGACAAAAATTCTCCATAGAGTGGAGAATTCAACAATTATAATATGGAATAATGTCTTTTTTTAAATTAAGTGTGAGATTGTATATTTGGCCTTGTACCCCTTCCAATGATGTTATAGATCATCCATGATATTTCACCATGCATTAATACAATTGTCGTGACTTAACAGATAAGGATATATTAATTAGATATAATGGAGCCACAATAAAAAATAGAAATAAAAGGCAAAGCATGTGATGTAATTATTGGATGCATTAGTCATAAAGCATGCTGACAGGACTAGACATTATGACACCCAAATCATTAAAACCAGAGTAAAACCATGTGAGGATATTTTATGATTTGGAAAATGGATAAGACAATACTCACCAAAAGATTACTTTTAGAGAAAAACGTGAAAGGTTTATAATATAATTAAAGACTCTTTAAAATATTACATCCCTGATATGTAAAATTAAAATCAATTTCTTATGCATTCTTACCATCACCACTTTCTAAGGAAATATCTAATAAGTTTCCACGGAAATCCAATGATTTTCCTTTATTATTGCTAATGGATGGTGAAATAGATAACTTTAGATGGTAATTTCAAATGTACTTCAATACCATAGGCATGTCCTCTAGTGCCAAGATGTATCCATAGCCTCGACAGGGTTTCCTTTTAGCCCATTGATATGCCAGTGTCCAATTTTAGTAGAAAATATTCATAAATTCTTATTTCTCTATTATCAACAAAAGACCATTGTTCCCGCATGGTGACCAGCTAGTAACAATGTCATTCACTAGAGCTAAGGAGATGAACAAGCTGATTTGTGATGATACCTCTTGTCCTTCGACCTAATGGTCGAAGGCCATTACCCTCGCTTGGTGACTAGAGTGTTAATGTCGTCCAATGAAGTCCTATGGTCATGGTATGTCGTCTCATGATGAGAACTCCTATCCTTTATTCGATTCCTTTGTTATTTTTGTTGTTGTTTTTTTTTGTAATGACAAAATATTAGTAAATTGGGTGGCTTATCAACTCCTTAGGATTCATGGATGGCATAAAAGGTATTGTAATAATTACCTTTTTAGCTTGCCATTTTGGTTCCCAAAATTTATTTTTGAAGGAGATCGATAAACCATGAGAAACTAAAATGAAGGAATATTCTGTTGAAATATGGCAACAAGAATAGTCCAATTTAATTTGTCCTTGAATTAAATTTTGAATTAAAATTGAATTTAGTCTTAACAACTACTTGGAAATAATTGAATAATTTATTTTAAATGAATTAGTAGGAGAAATTCAAGTTAGAAGTCTTTTTGAAGTCATGCAAGAGTTATCCCTTAAATTAAGGAGATGATTGAGTTTATAATTTGAGTATTAATTAGTTAACTCAGTTTACTGAGTTAAGTCCAGTTAAATTAGTTCCAAATTGTGTGAGGGACTAATAGAGAGTTAATATGTAGTTGATGCATTAATGCATCCACTTGTGCTACTTGAGTTAACTGAAGATTCCCTCATCAGAAACTGATGAATGTTTATTATGAGAATGAACTAGTTGAGATTAATGTCAAGGACAATGTACAATCAATTGCATCTGTTTTCTTATAAAGAAAACTCATGCATGTAGTCAAGGTAATCATCCTTAAGGATTGCGTAGTTTTGGAGGATCAGTGTTCCACTTGGTAATAGGAGGATCACCCAGAAGGAACAACGCAGGGAAATAGGAGCTTGGAGGGTAGAGAGGAGGGCTAAAGAGAAGCCAAGGTTTCCTATGAGTATCTGTGAGGATTGTACTGAGAGCTAAGGCTTTGTGTAATTCTTATGTATTTCCATCTTGTATGATAATACAAATAGTGGAGTTTTTAGCTAAGGCTTTCCTCAAAGTATTTTCATGTGTATTGTGCTTGATTCTTCTTCTTTTGGTTATATTGTTCGGATCGATCTTGAAGCTTTTACAAAATTGATTCTAGAAGTAGGTTATAGTATTCTACTTTGATTTATATTGCATTATCAGGTTAACATACATTAGATTTTCTACAAATTCCTCTAGTGGTGATTGAAGGAATGCATTATAAATATGTTTATGTGTCTATAAGATCAACGTTATTTAAATATAAAGAGGTTTAGAAGTCTACTAAAAATTCCTTGTAAAACATTCTCTTATGGAAATTAGTTGAGTGAACTAATTGTCTCATCGTTATATCAAAGAAGGGTTTCAATAATAAAACAAGATAAAATAACAATTATATCTAAAATACTGTATCTTAGGAAATGATAATCATGACTAGGGAAAAACCATCTATACATAAGGGAACAATAGTTGTGACTAAGGGAAGAATGACTAAAATTAAGAAAATAGTAACCGTGACTGAGGGAATAATAGTTGTGGCTGAGGGAATACCAACTGTGACTAAGGAAGCAACAACCATGACCAAGGGAACAACATTTGTGACTAAGGAAATAACAATTGCAACCAAGGAAAAAAATTGTGACTAAGGAAATAATAACCACGAGCAAGGGAACAATAATTGTGACTAGTGGAATAACAACAACGACCAAGGCAACAACATATTTTTTTTTGTGAGCCTAACTTCAATAAAAAAATTCACAATGGGTATGTACATTATATAGAGGATGAAATAAATTACAAAAAATAATTCAGCTCGCTGTAGCTACGGGGTTACTTCCCTGATCAACTATAACCTACAATTTGGAATCATTACTTACCTCAAGAAGAAAATACTCCCGTGTGAGTGGCTGGTGATACAGATGAATTCGATGACCATTGGAAGGGAAGGAAATGGTATAACCATCAATCATAGTAAGCCTTGTTGTGCAGTTATCATAAAATTTAGTGATCCCATATGGTCCCAACCAAATTTTTGGAGTTTCCCTGGGAAGTGTTGGAACCTAGAGTCATATAATAGAGCCTAGTCTCCCTTCTGAAATATTTTCTTATTGATAAGTCGATCATGGCATTTGGCCCTTTACTATTGAATAACAGTTGTGCACTGCAAGACCGGTAGGTGCATCTCATCCAGTTCATTAAGCTGTTGCAAGTGTTATTATTGTGCTTCTATGAAATCCAATCTGACTTCTCTTGTGGTTTCTAGAGTCTTAATTTCAAATTATATTGGACAAATGGGCTCCTTACCAAAAACAAGATGATACGTTCAATAGCTAGTAGTGTTGCACCGTGTCATTCGATAGACACATAATGCCTTAGGGAGTTTGGCAACCCAATTTTGATGATCCGAATATATTGTTTTAGTTAAGATTTCCTCTAGGAATTTATTGGTGCTTTCCACCTATACATTTTCTTGAGGATGGTAATGAGAAGTAGTTATGTGTTTAATGTGATATCTCTGCAAGGTAGTGGAAATTTTGTGGGTAGTGAATTGTGATCCCCATTCGTTGTGATCTCTCTAGGCAATCCATACTACACAAAGAGTTCAAATATAAAATTAATGATTGGCCCCTCCCATTTAGTTACATAGTCTGTGAAAACTAAAATATACATCTTCTAATTTGATGGTGGGTTGAAGGGGCCCAAGAAATCCATCACCCATCCTTCAAGAAGTTTAAGTACCATTTTTAGCTGCAAGGGCATGTCATCAGCTTCAATGGGGCGACCCATCCTCTCACAACTATCACAACTTTGGACATATATTATTGCATATTTAAATATTGTGGGCTAATAATAACCCATCTATAACACTTTATACCCAGTTCTTCGACCAACAAAATGCCCACCGCAGGGTTCATCATGACAAGGCTTAAGAATATCATAGAATTCATCTTCCTTAATGAATTTGTATATTTGAAGATCAGACCTTGTATGGAAGAGGTAGCTATTAATCGAACAGAACCACACACCACGTTGAATGATAAGTTTCCTTTCCTGAGATAGGAGATGTGCCAACAGTTTTCTTGCTACTAAATAATTGTCCACATTAGCATACCAAGGTGTTTTAACTGTCAAAAAAGAATATGTTCAGTAGGAAACGAGTCTTCAACAAGTAAAGAATCAGTCACTAACAAAACATTGGACAAAAAATCTGCAACAAGATTCTACTTGCCTAGTTGATGCTTTATGGTGATATTAAATTCCTTTAATAATATTAACCAACAAACTTTTCATCCATTATTAACATTTTTATTAGTTAAATACATAAAGGAATAATTATTTGTATATAAAAAGACCATGTATCTTGTTACATTGTGACGCAATCTATTGATAGCATGAACAACAACTAAGAATTCTTTTCTCTGTCACTCTATAATTTAGCTCCATTGGTGTAAGATTGTTACTATTATAATAGATGGAATAAGGCTTTTTATCTTCTTCCTGTCCAAGTACAACTCGTATTAATGTGTATGATACGCCAGATAAAATGTGGAATGGTAAATTCCAATTTGGCCCTTGAAACATAGGCGTTGTTGAGACCATATTTTTAAGATCTACAAAAGTAACATCACACTTGTCAGTCCATTTGAATTCAACATTTCCTATCAATATATATAGTGGAGCTACTATCTTTGAAAAATTTTCTATGAAACAATTATAATAACTATAATATCCAAGGAAACTACGCACCTCGATTGGTGTTCAAGATGTAGGTATCATAAGAATTACCTCAATATTTGTTGGGTCTACTTGGATGCCTACAACAGTAATGTAATTCCCTAGAATTATGCCATCTATCATCATCATATGACATTTTTCATTACTAAGGAATAATCTAGTAGTTATACATCGTTCAAGAACTTTTTCTAGATTCTGTAAGGCTTGGTTAAAATGATTTGCATGAGTACAATCATCAATGTATAGTTCAAGTCCTTCATTTATTAAATCAGAAAAAATACTCAAGGTTTCCCTCTCAAATGTGGCAGGTGCATTGCACAACCCAATTGGTAAAATTATGTATGCAAATGTTCCACATGGATAGGTGAACATGGTTTTGTCCCAATCTTTGGAAGCAATCTCGATTTGGTTATGTCCACTAAAACCATCCAGGAAAGGGAAAAAAATATTTTTAGTAAGAGAATCGAGGACCTGATCTACCAATGGAATAGGAAAGTGATATTTTTATGTAGCCTTATTTAATTCTCTATAATCCACACAAATTCTCCATTTTCCATTTTTCTTAGGGACCACAACCAATGATGAAACCCACTAGGTGTCATAAATAGGATACATGAAATTAACATCAAGAAGTTTCTATTCTTGTTTTACTATATTCATAAGTTGTGGATTTAATATTGTTTGAGGCTGGTGAATGGAATGAACATCCTTGTCTATAAAAATGTGATGTTTACAGAGTTGGGGATTAATGCCTCTCATATTAGAATATTCCCAAGAAAAATCATGTTTATATTTCTAGAGGATTAGAATTATTTTTTTATGTTGCAGATTGTCCAGACTAGCAATAATGTTCAATGTCTTACCACGCTCAATTCGATGGGAGCACTATTATGAATTGTAGTTGTGGGTATAGGTTCATTATTTAGAACCTCCATTGGATCTCCCTATGCTTCATGATCAAATATAGCTTTTAACATTTGACATGATGGATTCCTGGTAGTATAATGTTGGTTAATAAAACCATTAATTGCATCATCCTTATTTTTCCTTTAAAAGGTAGAGCTTCATCCAGAGTAAGAGGAAAATACATTTTTTCTTCCTAATATTTGGGAGGAAATAATTTATAGTTGCCGACTGATAGGCTAGGTCTAGCGGGCGGATATAAGATAATACTTTTAACGACAATCCATTTCGCAATTGTCATGTTTCATGTCTGACACCCTATATATGCATCTTTAGTTTCCAACCATGGTCTACTCAATATCAGAGGATGTCCATCCAAACTATTTCTAGGATTGATACCTACAAAATCCACTGTGTACTCAGAGGAATCTACTGAAATTATAATATCATCCAAAGTGGCTTATGGTTTTACTACACATTTGTCATCCAATTCCAACGTAATGGAGATTGGTTTTAATTTTGTGATTCCAAGGATGCTACAAGTTTTTATAGTAAAAATGTTTATTACAACTCCTAAGTCAACTAAGGTGTTTGGGAAGTTGTGACCCTGAATTTGAATAGTAACTATTGGGTTTTCAGGTTTGTCATATTTAATAGGTATTTACTTCCCTAATATGAGATCAGAAAGTGTCCCAAGGACATGGAATGTAGGAGAGTCTTTTTTTTCTCTCCAAAGATTCTTGACACATATTTATTTGATGGTTTTCACATAGATGAGGATATTCGGGATACCCTGGAGAAGATGAATTTTAATACATATGTTTTTTAGTTCCCCTACGAGATAAAAATTAGAATAGACTAGTAGTTTGATGACAATAAGTCTCTTGGGGAATGGAGAAGCAACATCTGTAGTTTTTAATAGGCTCTTGTTGTGTGATTTTCCTTGTAGGTGCCTCTCTTTTGGTGACAACTACGGTGGATGAAGGATGTTACCTTAGAGACTACTCCTCAATAGGATTTTCATTATTTTGCTGCTCTTGGTTTCCTGTGCTATATTTTGGAAAGATATTCCATCCAGATCTTAGTCACAACTTATTATATGTAAAAGAGGTAGAACTACAACCTGAGTTTCCAAATGTCTCTAAATATTGAATGGTCCTGCTATTCATATTATCATTCATTTGAGTAGGTAATTGAGGATGTAATGGAGCTAGAAAAATTGGGGGTAATTGGAGTGGAGCTTGCAATGGTGGTTGTGACTAAGGAAACACTCTGGCAGATTAATTAATTGGTCCCATAGGACTCTTCCAATTCTGATACTACATTAGTCCCTGAGTACGTGAATTTTCCCAATGTGAAGTATATGAATTATTTGATGGATTTTTCCATGAAGATGTAGGATACTATGGATTTGGCCATAAAAATCTAGAAAATGGCTAATTTATCCACGGTGATCTATAGTATGGTTTAGATTTCTAGGTTGAATTAAAAGTTTTTTGGTCGTGCCACATTGATCCAGGAATCTGTTGCTGATCACAATATCCAAAATAAAACAGAGAAGGGTCATGCATCATAGTTGGAGGGAGGGCCTACCACTACTCTCATTGTACCATGAGGTACGATGGCTCTAGATATTCGTCAACTTCCTTGAATACAAACTTTGATCTATGGAGTTAGGGGCAACGTTCAGTTGACTGATCTTTACCACATATAACACATATTTCAATTATGTCCAATAAGCATTGTTTGTGATTATGGTTCCTCCGAGAACAAGGAAAAAATATCCAGGGTCAGTTATGCATCAACCTATTTTTTCTTTACTTACAAGACATCCAACTATGTAGTTAATTTACTCGAAATATCTATTTTAAAATGTTTTGAAAGATTACAAATTTCTTCTCTTTTAACTCATCCACTTGCAGGCCTACTAGATCTATTGAGAGGATCTTGAATTCTAGGTTTGGTTCGTGTACTTCGTTATGAGCACCTGATACAAAGTTTTATGATATCATCATATTCCTCTTTGGAAATGTCACCCTCTCCCATTAAATTAAGTTTTTCTATGAATTCATATTTCATGCCCGTAATCAAATCAATGTTCAATATGTCTCTTGGTAGAGTAGTGTATGGTGATATTTTCATATTACAGTGAAATCTTTCAACATATCCTTCCAAAGTTTCATCTTCTTTTGACATGATTTTAAATATTTCCTCTTTTAAATCCCTAGACTAATAATAGTCATGATATCTAGTAATGAAGGCCTCCTTCGTTTGATCTCGTGAGGTTATAGTACCTCCCCCTAATCCTATGAACCAACGTAATATTGCTCCCTTTAAGGTAGAAGGAAACAATTTTAATTTTTGAGGGTCAGTAGTATAATCATAACCCCAACATAAAACATCGAAACCAAACAAAAATACATAAGGATCCCTAGAAGCCATTCCATGGAAATTTGGAAGATTTTGTAATGGGATAGCCTTCATTGGTGCATTACCCTATGGACCAACAATAACATACTCTATGGTTGAATTTTGTGTTCCTACTGCTGCGTTTTCCATTTGGTTAAAGATCTGCCAATAGTCCACATGAATCTCGTGGTAAGGAGTTACTATCGGGAAAATAATATGTTGGCAAAGTTCTGGACTTTGAGCAAGTCTCACAACACTATTCATATCAGGAACTTTACGTCACTCCATAGAAATTCATGGGTATGGCTCACTTGTCTCACCTTTTCCTTATTTTAAATGGAAAGAATACCCTTCACTTTTACTAGAAGTAATGAGATGCCTAACAATTGTGCCTTGAAATATTTTCTCAAATCCTATAGTTTTATCATGAATCTAAGCATTAACTGCAACAAATGACCCTGCTACTCGAGGGGAAATAGTAGAACCATTCCTAGATACTATTTGGGGACCTATTGACACTTGAAATTTTGACTTGTGAATGAATTCATCTATAAAGGTCGTTCATCCAAGGCCAGCCTATCCTTGGGTTTTAGTCATTTTTGGGTTATATTTTTTATCTATAACTATCTGGTTCGTAGTCTTAAGCTTCTTCCTAGTAATACACACAAGAATAAAATATAAATGTATCAACCGAGGGTAGCCACTAGCACAATATTTTTACTTAGTGCATGCCCAGATTCTCACCCTTCATCTTTAATACCCAATCCTTCATAGATAAATATAACACTTCTTGGACAACATCCCTGGAAATGATGCCAAAATGTTGGGGATTTTTTTCTTTCCTAAAGGAACAAATGATCTCTACGCATTAAATCATCAACCTAGAGTTTCATCTATTTATTTCAAGCTTTTCCACATAGCTTTTGCAAGATACATTGTTAATGTCACCTAACTTGTATGGTCCTAATGGAACATAATGACATACGAATGAAAGGAAGAACTCACACTTATGGAAAGAAACAACTCATACTCGACTTCTAGACTTTAATCTTAAAAAATCAAGAATGGTAAAGGAATCAAATCATTAATTCTTCCACCAAAAACAATAAAGAAATCCAACCAAATACAAAGTTATTTCCTAGAGAACTACATCAACAAGAAAGGAACAACACTTATAACTAGAAATGAATTCACCAGAAATGATATCAAATCATAAGAATTAACAATTCGACATTAATCAATATGAAACCTTAAGGAAAGATAACTGCAAAGAACCAATTGCAATAAATCTAACTTTTTGATGTCCAGCTGTAGCTACTGCAAAAGTCACAATTTTACAACAAATCTAATTAACAATAGGTATATATAAACAACTAAATAATTGAATAACAAGAATTGAAAGAAAAATGAAAACTTAATAATACAAGAAGGGATAGTAGCCATACTAAGACTAGGCCCATGATCGCTGGAATTCAACTGCCTCATGGCTAACTCAACCCAATAAGTTAAAATTGAATTGGAAATGTCTCCATAAAATTATAATGAGTAGATTACAAGAAATGTCTATAGAGTTTTACAATATAGATCAAAATGATTATATATCACACTCATATAACTTTACTGAGGTTCAATCCCTCAATCTTATATTACAAAATGACCCTATTTTCAAATAGAGGTCGATCCTGAGAATCTGTAAATTCTCAGGATGCTCTATTCAAATTACAAGAATATCCATTGCCTCCCGGAATATCAAGGTCAAGACAATTTCTTAAACTGATTCATTCAGGATAGAATTCAACCTCATTCAATTGGATAATTAACGTGAATAAACCCACATAATCCATTCTTCCTTAACTATTTCAAGAAACAACATCTAGTACCAGATATCCCTGTTCAAATAATAGTTCGAATCGGAAGAAAACCATGCTTTTTTTGGTTTAAATCAATTCAAAAGAGATGAAATAATGAAATGTCATTGACTCCTTTCTAGAATATATATTGCAAAAGTTATCACATTCTTCACAAAAATGGTCTTAAAAAACAAAAATAAGAATAAGAAATAAAACAAGAAAATTTTATGAATTACGAAGCCCAACAACATGTTCAAGGTGAGCATCTCATATGTTTTAGCTTCTTCAATGGTACATTGTTGGCGTTATGGTCTCTTGCTAACAAAAAAGGAAAAAGGCACTACTTAGATGAAATTGATATATATGACATTGGTTCACTGCAAGATTTTGTAGTTGTTGCATATATGTTATCATCATTGTGTATGAGAGTGTGTTGACACATTGTAGAATGGTATATTGTTGCTACTATCAATTTTCTTACATTTCTTCTTTGATGATTTGGTTGTTGTTACTTAATATTTTCATCGATAATATACTACTATCTCTATGACATTTGTGTTGTTGCTATCAAATCATTATGTTACATATGACTATGCAAAGTATGGTGGTTGTGAGTTTATTGTAAATGTTGGTTGGTATTTGATATGTTTTATATCAATCTTAACTTGTTGCTTAGTGACATGTGGATAATGCATTGGTATGTTGATGAGAGATCCACATACATTACTAGCCATGTGCTACCATATATCATGTATTGTACTTTTAAGCTTTATACATGTATCATCATTGAATCATATTATGGTGAATTGGTAATGAAGAAACCCATGTTGTCTAGAATGTATTACAAAAGTTATCAAATTCAACTATATATGGACTATTGGGTGTCAAAGTCATGTATTGACCTATATATGATTAATATAGCCTTATTGCATTAGGTGAATAGAACCATTGGTTGACATGCTCATTATAACCATGTATTTTCTCTATTAAGCCTTGTAAATGTATTGCATATCGTTAGGAGGTTTGTTATAAAATTTAAAGTATTGGTAGCCCTAATATATGCTCAAGGGGAGAATCATTCACATGAGAGATAAATTGAAGGTGACACATTAAATTTTATTAGAATATAAGTTTATGTTGAGAATATCAAGGGGAGTAGTTCTCTCAGCATAGTATTTCCCTTTTCCCTTGATGCCAAAGGGGGAGAGAGAAGGAATTGGTGCTTGCATGAGGTTGACATCAATTCCAAAGGGGGAGATTGTTGAAATTATGGAATTTTGTCTTAGCCTTTATGTTAATGTGCACTATGATATCATCACACTATGTCAACCCAGTTGTTTGGTGACCAACAATAGAGTTACAGGAAGATGTAGAGGTTTTGTTAGATAATGTGTTATGATGGTGATGATGCCTATAAAGGCTTTTTGAAGTGTTACAAAGGATACAAATTCTTGTATAGGTGTTATATAGTATGAGGAAGAGTCTAGCCAAGTTATGGGTTGAGAGGAGATGGTTTTTCCTCTTCTAAGACATCCTTGCTGGGAACCAATGCTGCACCATGCAAGGATTAGCGTATCATTGTTGGGATGCTCATATTATCCTAGTGAGGATCCTCTATGGGAGCTAGTAATTGTCTTAGCATTGATGTGTATAAGTAACATAAATTAAAAACCATAAGTAAAGCCAATAGATTTTCCATGAAATTTATGTGGAAGGTTGATTCAACATCTATATGAAATGGTCAATAATCCCATCTAAGAATCCCATGGATTTTCCAATGGTATTCACAAGGAAAAAAGTCTATAAAATACAAAGTATCATGATAGACAAGGTGTGCATGTTTTCATGAGTTAACTCAGCTCTATTTTGATCAAGTGATTGAACTAGTGTGTGGAGCTTAGAATTGAGAAATCCGAGGGAATGAATGTCTGATGGTTGGTGTATAGTTGCATATATTTGATGAAATTAAGTGCACCAATATGCATAGGGTTGAGCTATTTATACATTGAATGATCCAAATAAAGTTTGAAGCTTGTGTCTTATAAGGTCTATAAGGTTTATTTGTTTTTCAGATGGAGTGATTAGAGAGAGAAAATTTTGAGCTAAATTTCTAGATTCATTGATGTGTGGTGGTTTATACTCAAATTTGTAATTTTTCAAGGATATATGATAGATCGAGGGTTTTGGTGCAAGATACATGAAAAATTTAAATCCTTCACTCAATGATTAATATCTTATTTTCTAGGTTTATACTAATATATGGTCCAAAATTTGTTGATCGAAAGAATTTCCTTGCAGAGATATGGAAAAAAAGTATTTTTTTGTAGGATCATGTGCATCTAAATGAGGGTATTGAGTCTATTAGAGATGTTTGTAGTGAATTGAAACAATCTCCTTGTATTCTAGAGTGACAAACAAACATATATGAAGATGAATCTAAATGTATGAATAAACCCTTTGATTATATTTCTTTAGATTCTTGGTGACATCATATGCTTGTTTGCAGTGACAAAATTTTTCCTTTGAAAGGTTATGGTGCAAAGAGATTAGGGCTTTTGTTGTGCAACTAGTTCACAAAATATAAGAAAACATAGATCAACAACATAAAAACTATCCTCTTCAAGGGGAAAGCCTCCTTTACATTACATGAATGAATAATTCTTGGATGATACAACTGAGAAGACCTCCTTGGTATATACAGGCCTGTGGGGTCATATTATAAGCATAGCCCAAAAAAAAATAATAAACATAGTGGGCCTCTATAGAGAAAAATAATAACAATATGGACCTAACATGCCCCTCTCCTTAAAAAATGTGTTGTCATAAAAACTTGAGTAGTTCTGGATGCTTCTTTTAAAATTATCATCCTCCAATGTGGAATATTCCGCAAGTAAGTTATTCCACCTAATGAGATACTTTGAACTTGATCAGTTTCATAGTTGTCATGTTATTGTTTTGTGATTGCTTCTGGCTCCAACACGTTTTTTCCTTCTTCGTCAAGTTCTAGAAATAATGTTTGAATTGGAAATTTATCACCAATAAACTTATTTATATTGGAAAACTAGGTGTACTCAGGAATATGTTGGAAGCTCCAATTTATATTCCAGAGTACCAATCTTTTCCAACACCTTGTAAGGACATATTACTTGGGTGATAATTTATTATCCTTCTTAGCTTTCTTAAGGAACATTTGTTTATATGGTTGTAGTCATAAACATACCCAGTCCCCTTCATCAAAACTTCTTTCATTGTGATGTTAATTTACAATTGTTTCATTCGATTCTATGGTAGGGTGAGGTTATCATTTAAGAGTGGGAGAATTGGTTGTTGATGCTATATGTGATCTTCCACTGCTTGAACCTTAGAATTTTATCTTAAATATGATGTGATGGATAGTCGATGATATCCATAAAGTTCCATAAATGGGGTAATTTTTGAGGCAGTATGGAAGGAAGTGTTATACCACCATTGAACAATAGGTAATCACTTAACCAATTGTGTTTATTTATCAGATACAATGAAATGAAGGTACCCTTCCAAACATTTGTTCACTATCTCAGTTTGCCCATCATATTGAGGATGACAAGATGAACTATAACCTAACTGAGTACCAAGAGAAGAAAATAATTCCATGCAAAAAATTCCAATGAAAATGGTATCTCTATCACTTACAATAATCTATGGGTTTCCATGTAGCTTTTGAATTATTTCCATAAATGCAGTAGCAATTGTACTGGCTTTAAAAGGATGAGATAATGCACAAAAGTTCACATACTTGGTAAGTATATCAACTACCATGATGATAAAACTCTTTTGTTTAGGCTTGGTTAAACCTCTGATAAAATCCATTGAGACCTCCTCCCAATGCTGACTTGGAATGGGTAAAGGTTGTATTATACCTAGGGTCTTAACTGTCTCAACATTAATTTGTTGGAAAACAAAACATTATGCCACAATCTTATGAATAATTGATTTAAGGACATCCCAAAAAATTCCTTGTTGACCATATGGAAAGTTTTTAAAAAGTCTTGAATTCCCTCCTAAGGGGGGAGGTGTTTAATTCCAAATGAATATTTTATTCGGGTTGCAAATTTTTACATAGATACAGGTGATCTTTGTACCATAATGAATCATTTTTCTAGAGAAATGTATCAGGTGTAATAGGATCTTGCTACAATGCTTGGATTAGTGTCTACGCCTCTTCATCATTCTTCTATTGCTCCCTTTCTTTAGTTATCCAATTAGGTTGGATAACGAGAATGGCATAGAGAAATGCGGCCACATACTCATCCTTTCGTGAGAGTGCATCTGCAACAACATTTTTGTTCCCTTTTTTGTAGATGATTTCAAATTCATAACCCATTTCTATTGCTCTTTCGAAGATAATCATTTTACCAAAAAATATTTAATATTATCATGATCCATTTTTATGTTGAAGTGTCTTCCGATTAGGTAAGGTCGCCAATTCTTTAGTGCATGTATTGTTGTGAACATTTCCTTCACATAAATAGAATTGTGTAAATGCTTTCCTTGGATTGGGATACGTTTAAAATAAATGGGTGTTCGTTCATGCATTAAAACAACACCAATTCCATTTCCTGAGGAATCACATTCCATATTAAATACGTTTTTTGAGGTGTGGCGTAGCTAAGACTAGTTCTTGGCGAATTGCCTATTTAAGATGTTCAAAGGCCATAGTTTTTTCTTGAGTCCATGAGAATGCATCTTTCTTGAGTAATGTTGTTAGAGGTGCTACTACTATCACATAATTCTGAACAAACTTGCGATAATACCCTATCAGCCTGAGAAATCCTGAAGGATGCTTTAGCTTTATGGGGATTTGGCCACCTTATCACCCTAATGAGATACAATATGACCCAAATATTTGACCTCCTCTACTCCAAATAGAAAATTGGAGATTTTTGCATATAATTATTTCTCCTCCAATAGTTTAAGCACCCTGTGGACATGTTGAACATGATCCTTCCAAGAATTGTTGAAGATTATTATATCATAAAAAAATGCCAACAAAATTTTTCTAAGGAATGGTTGGAAAATGGAATTCATCACACCTTGAAATGTGGAAGGTGCATTAGTAAGGCCAAAAGGCATGGCCAAAAATTCATAATGGCCTTCATGTGTTATGAATTTTGTTTTCAGAATGTCTTCAATCTTCATCCCAATTTGATGATATCCTGAACAGATATCTAGCTTGGTGAAGTAAATTGCTCCATATAATTCATCCAACAATTCATGAATGAAAGGAATGGGAAATTTATCTTTAATTGTGAGCTTGTTGAGTTCCATATAATATTGACATATACAACATGATCCATCGTTATTATGCACCAATACTATTGGATCAAAGGAATAACATTGATTACGTATATTGACCTCTATAATTTTTGCAACAATACGTTCAATTTCACTATTTTGGGCATAGGTATATCTATAAGGCATGATGTTTGGAGGAACACTTCCTCGAATAAAAAAAAAGTAGCATGATCATGATTATGAATAGGTGGGAGGCCCTCGGGAGTATCAAGTAACTTGGAATGATTTTCCAAGATTTTAATAGATGAGGCAAAATTGATGATTTCCATGTTTGAACCTCTAGTGAGCATAATTAATGAATTATGTCCCAATGTTCTTTATTTATAATATTTATATGGCATTAGAGATGATTATATTTCCTAGTTTCCCCGAGATACCCCTTAATTCAACTTTTTTTTTCCTTCCCAGAAAATTTTCAAGAAGAGCTCTTGAAAGTTAGAAGCTAATGTCCCCAAAGATTGTAACAAGTGGAAGTCTCCTAGTACAACATTAGCACCACCCATTGGAATCGAAAGCATTGGAATATTCAATAAATATTCCCCCATGGTTATCTTGATACTATGGCACTTTCCGTAACAATTTATAGTTCCTCCCTTTGAAACGACCACTTGACACTATGGTGTTGGATATATCAAGCAATTCATTTCCCTCGCTTTCTTACAATGAATACAATTATTCCTACTACCTGAATCCATCAACACTTTTACCTTTTTCTTATTGATATGCCTTATCTTGAGAGTTTCAGGAGTGGTAATTTTTCCAATTATTTACAAGATATGATCAGTTTCATTTATGTTTATTCGAGGCTTGTTTCTTGGTGTATATCATCTTATTTTGACATTTCTTAGTCCTTTTCCTCCTACTCTTCACAGTCTATGTAAAAGAATTTCTTCTTAGCAAACTTATGATCATTAGTGTATTTTCCACTCACAACTATAACAAATTCCTTTTTCTATTTTCTCTTAGAATTGTTGTGGTGTCAACCTTGCAAATTATGGAAGGTTAGGAATAAAAACACTTCCACATTTATAGTTGTGAGTAGGATACTTCCTTGTTGCCATAATTTTGATTTCAATTTTTCTTGCCACCGTGAATACCTTCTCCAATGAATCAGGTTCCCAAAGGCGAACCTCAAGTTGGATGTTATATTTTAAATTCCATGTGAAGACATAAATATTATTCTCATATGGATTATCATTTACCCTAATATTCAATTTTTGGATGACCTCAATGTTGTCTTCCATTGAACCATTTAGTTTGAGATTTATCAATAGGCTAAAGAAAATGTTTCTCTTTGTATGCTCGTCATGTATACCATTTCCTCCATAGAAATTTACCATGTGAAAAGTGGTTTACAAGAATAAAGCCATTGATACCATACAATCTAATTAGGTTCTAATAGAAAGATGAAACGTGTACGTTTTGTGTGTTTTTCACATTATGGAGATCAAGATATCGCTCCATCTGTAGTATCCATGTTACCAAATCATTGCGATCAAACCTCCTCATATGAATCTTTGGAATATGGTGGCACTTCAGTCCAAAGTTAGAGTCTCTAAAATCATGATTAACATTCCTGTTGTTCTCATCAAGAGTTTCATTTAATACGTTTTCGCCCTTAGGAAGCATTTCTTGTAGGAACTTTGTCAAATCTTCATTCAAACATTCCATGTTTTCTTTTAATCCATCTTTCAAACCTTCCATGTATGGTTTTAAACCATGCTTCAAACCTTCCATATATTATTTTAAATATACTTCAAACCATCCATCTTAGCTTGCATTTCATTTTTAGTTACTCTTTGTGAGAGTGAAATTTGTTGCACTTGGTCTTGTAATTTTCACATATCTTGTTGCATTTATTCTTCTTCTTAATGTTTCATACTAGATATTTTTGGTTCTTTACTTGGTGTTTCCATTTTCTTGCTTCAAGCCATTTTGGAATAAAAAAATTATATGTGTGCTTCAATTTTCCCCTTGAATCACTTTAAACTAACTTTTCAAACAAAACTTATGAAATTTAAAAATGAAAATACAAACCTTTTTCTTGCTTTGTACGATCTCTATATTGAATTTGTCATAGCCCTATAATTTTCAATCTCCAAGGTCTAAAGTTTCTTCCAGTGGTATTGGTACAAGTATTATTTCAGATCCCACAAGTTAGACTGATATTGGAGTCTTCAAGAACTAGTTATTCCCAATCTCCCTTGATGACCTGATTATAGATGGGTTCATTACAGAAAACTTGTACCAAATTCCACATGTCATTGTTTGTAAATTCAGCTATGAAAATGATACATGAAAAACTACATTCTATGCAGTTTCAATAAAATTTTATGGGATTCAAATCTGATGCTTAGAGAGAGTTATGATGATTTTCCCTAACCCACTAGTTTGAGACTAAATTATGTAACTTGAAAAAGCCCTAATTTCCTAAGATAATATCTCTGAAAATATAGCCAACCAAGATCTAAAATTCCTATAAGATGTTCATCAATATTTTGGCTCCATATGGCCAGAATTTCAGCTTCAGAATCCTTGTAGAAAAAATGTTATAGTGAAAATTCCAAGATGACATGATTGAAGAAGAACAATCCTAGAACCCAAATCTCTATTACCAAATGTTATGCAATCAGCTCACAAAATAGAAGAAAAGATAGATGAACGACTTAAAAATTATCATTTTCCACAGGGAAACCTCCTTTACATTATGTAAATGAACAATTCATGGATGTTACAAATCACAATATATCCTTGGTATATATATGATTTTGAGGGGTCACAATATAATCATTGCCTACATAACAATAATAATAATAATGAGCTTCTATGGGGCACCACAATATTAATATGGTGGCTACATGGGCTCAACAATAAAAATAGGGGCTATAGTAACAATAAAAATAAGGGTGGTACACTAGTATTATAGGGACCTAACAACTTTGGACATAATTCTACTTTTCTTACTTATGAATTATATGACCTTCTGGTCATGAAGTCCAAAACTTGTATTTGATAAGTCTTCATTTAGTAGAAATTAATTCTTTCATTGGAGAGGCATTTCCATTTCCTTCTTAGATAGATCAAAGGTTTATTTTTGAGTTTGATGTGACAAATGTACTTTTCTTTGTTCATGTTTGTTGATTATTTTACATACTTGAATTGATTATCTATCTCATAGCAATGTATGTTAGCTATTAGTTAGTGTCTTTAGGCTCTCATTTAGATCAAGCTTGCACACACTATTTGACATTGATGTTGCAAAGAGTTGTTTGCTTGTAAAATAACATGGTAGAGGTTCAAGAATCTATATTGTGTTAACCTTTGATGTTGCATGGTCATTTATTGCAAGAATGAGAACAAATATTGACACCTTATGCTTATAAATTTCCATGATGATGCTTCTATCTTTTAAAATTATTTTCTATTATTCTAAAGTGTGTTGTTTGTTCATTGACTAAGGTATAATTGCTGAAAGGTCCATGAAACTTTATGTGATTATGCAGAGTAATTTGAGGAAAGGTTATATAAGTTTGGTATGTTAGGAAGGAAGTATTCACTAGAGCTATATCTTCAACTAAATTGAGATAAGTGTAGTGTGGTTGTTCTTGCATTAGGGTTTGGTAGAAAATTGCTTTGATGGTGTTATCCATGATATTGATATATGATGTATTAATGTGAAGTGTTGTCAAATAATTTTGAGCTAAGAATGGTCAAGGTCATCAATATAATGAAGAGATAGGTTTGAGAAATATGTGATATGGTTGTATTTGTTGTAGAGAGGGTTTGATATTATTGAGAGTTTTTTGTTATTTATTGTCAAGGATGGCATGCTAAGATTGTTTAACACTTTTGTATCATTGGGTATCATTGAATGATGTTGATGAATGATTTGGCTTGGTAAGGCTTGATGATGAATTACGTTGATATTGGATACACAGTGTGATCTGATGTCAATAGGGTTTTCTATTGGATTTAGTGAGATTGATTATGTATACAATGAACGGTTGATTACTATGATGGCCCATCAGTTGATTTGAATATTTTAGAGAGTATGGTTTGATCTCATTAAGTACATTGATGTATATTGCAGAACTAGGGCTTGATGGTCTAATTGTTCAGATTTAGTAGAATGGTATTTGTAAGTCTAGTTTGAAAATTGGATGAAATGTGGCATGAATGGTTTGTGGTTGAGACTTGTGGATCTAGTGTGTTACATTTTGAAACATGTTCCATAGATGAACTTAGGGTAGGAGCCTTCAATGAGGGAGTGGTAGCTTCCTTCCTATGGTGGTCAATATAGTTTATCAAGGATTAGGAGCTTCCTTCCAGTTGGAGCTAGAGAAACAAGAAGAGGTGGTAGCCTCCAATAGGTAGGGGCCTACAAACTAGTAAGAGTTTATTGCAATGGAATATGTAATGAAATAATTTCTTAATAATAAGAGGAAGTGAGACACAACAACAACAATGGTTTTACCCACATAGATTTTCCACCTAAAAATTTTATGTCCCTATGTATTGATGATGTGTTGCATTCTTATGTTTCATATTCCTTATTATTAAATGATACTCATGTTTTATTTCTCTTGCTTAGAATTATGACATAATTTTTTTGTGAATTAAATTATTCTTTAGTTAATATGGAAAAATAAAAGTAAAATTACTAATTTCATGAAATATTGATTCACCCCCTCACTCAGTATTTCTAACAATTGGGATTAGAGCCAATCTCTCCAGTAAATCTTAACTACTTAAGAGTAGATTGTGGACCATGCAAAATAAGAATAAGAAGAGTGGAGATCAAACATGGTAGTCAATTTGAGAAAAGTGTGCCAATTTAAGCGTTGTATCACATTTAGTGGTAGTATATGTGACCATATATCAAGGAAAAATAATATAAAAACAAGCCATGGATAATGAAGGTATGCCTCTACTTAATGATGTAAATTATTAGGATTGGAAAGGAAGGAATAAGTCTAGGTTAATTTCCATCAGATTTGATGTTCATAATTTGGTATGAAATGGTTAAATTAAAAATCACCCATTAGGTCAAGATTTGTAGAGGAATGGTTAAGCCTTAAATGAAATCTATTGTAGCCTACCTAAGTCATAATTTGAGAAAATTATGTGTGATGAAACCACAAAGGAGGTATGGGACAATATACATGCCATCCATGAAGGAAAAGGAAATACAACTAAAGAAGAAGTCTATTCATGACGTAAACCAACAGGTAGTCTTTCTTTCGAAACATTCAATGTATATGAAGAAGAAACTTGTATCTCATCAAAAGATAATTTTTGCTAGGAAACAACCTTCACTATATCAAATGGGGTTACTGATTCAGAAGAAGAGATATTAGACAAGTATGTAAAATTACAAGGAAACTTGTTTCCTCTTTGGAAAGGATTGACATTCTTACAGATAAGTTACAAGAATATGAAAACAACAACCCTAATGAATCCATAAACAGTGTAGCATTAACTAAACAACTTACAAAAATAAAAAATATTATGAAGGACTTATATCTAAGATCATATTTCTAAAATTTCTCTTGAAAAGTCAAATAAACAAAATGAGGAGAAACTTCAAGTATTTGAAGAACAAGAAAATTGGATCAAAAAAGAAATTATGAAGTTAAGCCCACAGTTGGAAGACACATGAAGAGAAAAAGTAGTTGAGATAAGCTGATTTTCATGTAAATTAATAGAAAAGGACAAACATTTGATATTTCAAGATAGTACCAAGATATTGGAAAACCTTATTAACATTCAAAAGTATTCATCCCTTAAATTAGGTCATGGTTCTCATGAAACTATGAAGGGACAATCCAAATCACATGATTTTGCAGGCAATTTTGAGGGAAACAAAGCAGACTCCAAACATCTTGGTGAAGATTTAAGAAGGAAGTTAAACTGACAACTAAGAAAATTGAATTTTCAAAGGAAATAAATAGCTTCCAATGATTATGGAAGAAATAGAAATAACAATCCATTCCATCCGTTGATCAATGATATCAAACGTTTTATTTGTCACAAATTTAGATACATTGCAACTGATTGCGAAAGCAAATTGTTTAGACTTCAAGCAAACGATCTCTACATAGGAAGATCAATAGTTCCCAGGTAATAATGTCTCTTTAAGGAGTAGTATTTTACATGAAATTTATTTGGTCATAAAGTTATTTATTCATATAATATAGGGATGAAAGGAACATGAAGCATAAATACTTTCATTCTATTTCCTCATTGTCTAGTCACATAAGGTGTTATACATGCAATAAATTCAGACATATATCACAATAATGGAAGAGAACATCAATGAGTTCATTCAAACGTTTTAAAAAATAAGTAGAACATATCCGAGACAAGTAACTAGATAAGAATACAATTATCAAAAAACCTGAACAATATGGATCCATTAGTATGCATCATATCAAGAGAAAGGAAGAGAAACAAGTAAAGTTCGGCCTTCCTCTATGCACAATAGAAGAAAAAGATCAATGGTACATAGAGATAGTGGATGTTCTCATCACATGTATGGAAATAAGAGTATATTTATCTCTCTGAGGAGAAACAAGTGTGGATAATTTATCTTTAGAAATAGTGCACCAATAGAGGTACTAGGAAAAGGTAGAGTTGATCTTGATGTTAAAAATATAGAAGCAACTAATGTATTATTTCTTGAAGGGCTAAAGTACAACATTCTAAGTGTGAGTTAAATAATTGATAAATAACACTAAGTTATATCTACCTGTTGTGGCCAGCAACAACCCCCCCTTGTTCATTTAAGTGTTGTCTAAAATACTAAATGAATGGGGGACCCTTAGTTAAATCTTTAAGAAAAAGGCAAGTTTTTCCTTTCTTCAAAATAAGGTTACCATCGTAAGCTTAGAAAGGTCTTTCAAATATTTTTAACCTAAGTCTACGATGAGGGAAATATCTTTAAAAATTGTGATGCAAAAAAGATAAGAAATGCCTTCATTCCCCTATAATATCAGTATGCGCAAGATCCTCATGTTAAGCATAACATCGCGTCACAATGAAGTAATGCTCATAAGGAAAAACTTCAAGATCTACTGATCTGCGATAACACCGATCGCGATATCGCATATCGCAGGAATAAACTGGCAATATTTGGCAAACATTAAACTTCTGCAACCTGCGAAGTTGCGATCGCTGAGATGGTGCAATCTGTGTTGGTGCAATCTGCGATCTTGCGATTTGCAATTGGCGCGATTTGCGATGGCACGATCTTCGATGTTACGTAAGAAACTCATGAATCACTAATCACGAATCCTTCGGGCACGCCATTCAAAGAAAAACCACTTACCATAATTTGACTCAAGATCATGCGCTTTTAATGATAGTAAATGGATTAGTTGTTAGTTGTTAATGAAATAAAGACGCGTGCTTTTGTAAAAAATTACTTCACGTAAAGTGGCATATATGATATATCTGTTGTATTTAAAAATATCCCATCACCTTTCTTAATCAATCATTTCCACTTCACTCGTAATCTGCAGGAATGAAGAGCTAAGATGATTCAAAGCCAAATGCGAGAGCAAATGGGAAAGAAACATAAAGCTCAAGGCTCCGAGGTGAAGGAAAAGATGAAGGAGATGGCGCCTTTGTATACAGACACTGCCTGCACCAGAGACGCAGGAATTTTGATGTGGGAAAGAATATACAGGCTGTTGGAAGAAGAAAATCCTAGAGTAATTAAAGTTGATACTACCGCGGGCTCACAACGCTCTTCCGAGGCGTCTTTGGAGGAGCTAGCATGTTCATTTCTTCATCGAATAGCAGCTCGACCCAAAATTTTACCATATACAGATATGATCAAGTGGATACTTCCCAATGCAGAGTTGCACAACAGACAATTCAAGGTTCAAGGACATGGGTTCATAGGTTCATTCGCCGCACAAGAATTAAAGCTTATGTATCATCTTCCTGAACCACAAACGACTTACAATGCACAATCTGTCAAGAAATTTGCAGCAGAGAACCCAAACCTGGCAGAGACCACTAAAGATTGGTCTAGAAAAGAGGAGACGCTCAAAAGGGGCAAAAACGGTATGTACAACACTAGTTCCCTCACCTCCCCATATTGTTTTGCTGCGGGCATGCTTGGTAGACTATTTGGGACGACGGACATCAATAAATTTTCGTCTAAATGGCTACCACTAATAGACTCTGCCACAAACGCCGATATTATGGATTGGGCCAAGATATTTTCTGATAATATATGCATGGCTGTTATGAATTACCGGTCTAAAATATCCTTGTCTCAAAGGGTCTATCCTCCTTTTTATCTGTCTATGTATATTATGGATTCTATTTGTTATGTGTCTAAATTCCCCATTATGGGTGGGAAATGGGCTACCCAGGACCCGTTACCTATTCATGTTTATCATAAAGTGTTATGGGATTCCCAGTTCGCCCCACACTTCTATTAGATTTGTCATGGGCTTATCTTACCCCTATATAGAATGATGTATGATGAAGAACCCCCGAGGTGCTCACCCGAGGCACAAATAGACATCATCCCCATTGCAAGATGGTTCGGGGAAGAATGGTTCACTTATATTAGAGTGCTTGGGAGCACTGTACCTCCACATTTCCTACCTATATATGTACCCGATAAACTTTTGGCTTGGGAAATTGCCTATCAGACCTGGTCAGAAGGCGGCCTGACCAAAGACCTAAAAGACAAGAAGAAGGCCATATGGCTTCAGTTTCCTGTAGCTTGTGGGACCTTCTCCTTGTTCAATGTAGGACAAGCTTTTGTCGAAGTGGAGAATGTGACGTGCCTAAAATTATTTAAATTCCCAGCTTGGCCATTTGACCTAAATAATGTTGCCAATGATTTCACAACGAGCATCAAAATAAAAGTATTCGTTGGAAAAAAAGATTTGTTTGATGATTTGTTTCAGGGTAGAATCTCACTGTAGGAAGTTTTGCGAGAAGCGCGGTCAAAGTTGTCTCTAGATGACCTCCAAAGATTCATGTTGTACAGGGAAAGAAGGCTGGCGAGTGTTCCTATAGAGGAGTTGCGACTGCCTGCCAGAGAACCAACTCCCAGCGTCAGCCTCAGTGGAAACTCTAGCACTTCCAGATCCAAATTTGACACTGCCCAAGGAGTGCCTGAACGTTCTAAAAAGTCTGGAAGCGACCAAGAAAAAATTTAAGAAACAACTAAAGATATAGCTCAGTTAAGTGTAATGTCGCAACAGCAAGTTATCGCCTCCCCGCCAAGAGATGTCCCCCCTCCCGTCATTAAAGCGCCACTCCTCACAAAAGAGCTAGACAAAGAATGGGAAACCTTCAACGAGCTGATCATCCTTGAAGGGCAAGCCCCAAGAATGCCTATGAAAAATACACAGGTAACGCAAGAAATGGTTTTGACCATAGTCAGCAGTGTCACAAAAACGGAGCACAGTCATATCACTCCACCTTCTAAACTTCTACTTAATGTAGAAAAAGTTCCCCCATTGGATGTATTCTATAGTCCCCAACATAAAGCAGTTGTAAGGAGACAAAGGAAGAAAAGAAAACTAGAAAATACACTATCACAAGATGTTGAACATTTGGATGTCTTATGGAAAGACCCCAATAATAACCCGACAGAGAATCTCACGAAGTTGTCTCAAATCGCAGGAGCATACGCTTCTGCAACTATTGACAAAGCATAGGAAGTTTAGCAACTGTTGAAAGAACAAGAAAATCAAATACAGCTACTACAACGATAGTTAAAACAAGCCAATGCTAGTGTTGAAGCATCCAAACAGTTAGAGAAGTTGCAGGAAGATTTTCAGCAGATGCAGATAGGCTATCAAAGAAGTCTAGATGAAAAAGGAAAGCAGTTGCAAACTTTACAGGAAATGCATAAAGATGAGCCTAAGCTTGCCGAATTTGTTTCAGAATCTATTGACTTAAATGAGCAACTTCTGCAGCAACAAGAAGAGTTGGGACGTAAGATATCACAGTGGAGTCACTATTGTGAGCTAAGCGATAAAATCGCCAATCAAGTGGTGGACTTGCGAAGTGACTATGATCAGAGTGACAAACGAGTGATGGAATACTTATATTGGCAGGACGGAGAGGAAGGAAAAAGAGCAAGTGCACCCAGAATAAACGAGAATCATAAAGAATTGCTCTTTAATAAATGGGATGATGAAATCAGGCAGGCGGAACAAGCAGCAGAGACAACGACCACGCAGGCAAAAATTGTTATCGACTGTGTAAATGAGAATTTACACAGGGCCAACTGAGTCGCAGAAACCACCCTGGGGTACCTACCAAATAAATCACGATTGGAAGCAGAATGGAAACATAAGGCACAGGAAAAGGGAAAAGTGATCCAGGCATTGAACATGTTAAATTGGGAGTGTTACTGGGCATACTTGGTCAAGCCACACAGTCAATGGATGACTTTGAAATGCATCATAAACTCAGCCGAGAAACTAGTGCCAGCTCTCATAGATTCTATTTTCACAGCCCAGCTCAGCACAGAAGTCGGCCAACCGACTCTTCTCAAGTCCATGATGAATACTTACAGTTTTAAGGACCAAGTACAGAAGTAGCCTCATTTTTAGAAGTTTTTTTTTTTTTCTTTTTATTAGATTAGAAAAAGGACGGTCGTTTTGAAAACCGTATCCTAAATTTTGTAAAGACACTATTATTAGAATTAGGAAGTAGTATTTTAACCCTTCTCATGCATTTAGAGAAGGGTCCAGAAATTTGTCAAAAACGTGTCCTCGGAATATGCACTTCTGCACCCTGAGAGGAGGTTTTCATGAATGGATTGATCGAGATTTATTAATGTTTGCATTTGATGTCTGCTACTGATGTTGCACTTTTGTACTCTTAGAAGATGTTAGAACAAGTAGAGATAAATCGTTTTTTGCTTGAAGCTTATGAGTCGGATTAGTCATAAATGGTACTTTTATCTCTTGGCCATTTCTGCTTATATTCTTAAAGTGATATACAGTTTTCAGTTGTTTATATGTTATTGCATGAATGTATGAGTTACCATTTGGCACTTCTGTACGGTGGAGCCATTTATTTATGTCTGATATATGAATAACTTATTATGCAATATGTTGTTCACAACTGTTTTGCCTAACTTCTTATGCAAAGTGGTTTATCTTAATTGATTTCTATTCTTATGATAGCTGAATGATCTTTATTACCAGTTATTGTTTGAAATCTCTTAGATCGCATAATAGAAGATATAAGCCCCGGGTTAGCGTAGATTAGATGTGTTGTTTCTTATTGGATTATAATAGCATAGAGTTAATTTAAGAATCTGAATTAAATTAGCTTTAAGTACTATTAGATCAGCATCATTCAACTCTACACACACACACACACCCTTAGATTGGGAAACTTGTCCCATTATCCCCAGTCGGACCCGCTATACCAAACGGATAAGGAGCTACCAACCAAGGTCCGGACCGGGTGGGTATCCCCCTTGTTGACGACCCGATTTTCGGGGCTTCAACAGGTTACCTATAATAATTTCTTTCTCAAATACTCTAGATAAATATTGGAGTGATAACTGTTACAAAACATGCCATTGTTCAGGTGTCAGAGGGATTAGAACCCCAACCACTCTGCCTCCATTTTTCCGCCCAAACCAATCCACTGTGGGTGGCGAGTTTGTAAAGTCCACCACCTAGTCAATATAAAAACTTGACCTTCAATGCAGCAAGGAGGTGGGGTGGCAACAGAGCCCGAGAGACCAATGAAACCTATGGAACCAAGTGCAAAACCTTGTGTTAGACTCCGTCTTGTATGTCAAATGTGAGATTGATTCTTCTTCAAAACCTTGTTTTGAAGAAGAAATCATTAAATGTGTTTTTTAGAATATGTATCAAATTCTCCAGCTCTTCAAACGACAACAGTTTCATCAGCGCCAATCCCTGCAGAAACAACCAAACAAATCATCAGATGTGTCAAAATCTTTCAAAGTTTCCAATTCTTCAAATGACAACCATGTTTCAGCTTCAAAGGCAACTCTGTCACCGCATTATTTTCACCAGTTTCAGCAAACAGATAGCTCAATTTTCCATGGATCTGCAAGTTGTGCATTTAACTGATGAGTACTGGAAAAATGTGGTGTCTCACATCATTTCCGAGTATAAAAGTGACTGGACTCCTAATCCTGATGTTCTTTGCAACACAAGAATCAAATTTGGTGTCTTCTTAAATTTAATCAACAACATGGATTTTGACTATGTGGCCTCTGGGCATTATGCTCATGTTAAACATATGAGTGTAGAGGGCGAGACTAAATCTTCTGTTCTACATTTATCTGCGGATGAGGTGAAAGATCGAACATGCTTTCTTTCTCACCTTTCACAGGAACACCTGATAAAGCTTTTATTTCCTCTTGGCTGTATGTCAAAGGAAGAAGTGTGCAATCTTGCTGCTGAAAAGGGTTGTCCAAATAAAGATCAGAGAGTTTCGCAAGGACTGTGTTTTCTGGGCAAGGTGAAGTTCAGTGAATTTGTGGCAAGACATATTGGTGAGATGGAAGGTATACTGTTAGAAGCAGAGACAGGGGATTTTCTTGGGAAGCGTAGAGGATTTTGGTTTTATACAATTGGGCAGCATCAAGGCCTTCGACTTCCCAGAGGACCATGGTGCTACTCCAGAGGATCTTGAAAATCTACAATGCAAGGTGTTGGTGAAGTTGTGTTGGTGAAGTTTTATTGCAGAAGCAACATCAGCGATTTACAGGAGGGACCTTGTAAAAAAGATTTATCCTGGAATGAAGCTATTCTTGTTTGGCATTGACACAAGATTAATGCATGGCATTTATGAAGCTTCATCCTTGGGTGTGAATGAGCTAGTGCCCAATGCTTTCAGACGATCCAAGAAGCCATTTCCTGCTCAGGTTCGCTTGCGTTATCATAGCAATCATGAGCTGCTGCTTGAGGACATATTCATGATAGCCATTAAAGATAATTATGTTGAAAGAAACAAATTCAAGCTCCAACTGAATGCAGAGCAGGTGAACCATCTTTCTCGGCTATTTCTTTCAGCTGACGGCAACAAATCATTAAGAGATTAGATATATCCGAAGCAACGTTACATAAATGAATATGGAAGTGAATTAGATGAATATAAGTTATCACCCAGGGATCCAGTGATTGCGAGAGATGATCTCATGGCTGACTCGCACTACCGATGCAATGGTTGACAATTTCATGCTTATCAACCGAGAATGGATATGATGCAGCAGAACATGGATGGAATTCTTGTGATGAAACCGAACAATGGAAAGATTATCAGAGAAGTGGAGGATCTGAATTCTACAAAGTTTCTCAGCAATTAGTTAACCATAGTACGTCAGAAAGCAATTTTTTGTTCAGTGTCAAGCACATAATCAGCTTGGTTTCTCCTTGTTTAAAAATCCTAAAAGAAATCCTAAATTTAGAAAAGAAAAAGTGTATTCACTTGATCAAATTTCCAAATGATAGCAGTTCGCTGAATATCTGGGAATTCCATCCGCTTAACACCTTTATTGCTATGTGGACCTGCCAAGGAAGCATCTAATAGCCCTGGCATTATTGGTAGGTTGTGACTATAATGCACGCGGTGTACCAGGAAATGGGCTTAACACTGCAGTGAGCATAATCCGCTTATTCAAGGAGGATGAGATTCTGAACTAGCTTCATGATTTAGCCAAGGGGAATGCATCATCACCTTCAGAGATGGATACATCAGTATTGAACTATGTCGAACCAGAACTTCCTGGTGACATGCACACTAAGAGAGAGCACCATTGTTCTCATTGTGGGCACTTGGGGAAGAAAGGAGATCATATGAGGCTTGGTTGTGAGGCTTGCCTTTACAATGAAGAAAGGTGTGTAGAAAAATCTCAAGGATTCAAGTGTGAATGTTCAGGCTGCCTACAGGAAAAGAAGAGGAAAGCGACCTCCACTGTTACATCATATTTTAAGTCTATGAAAGGGCCAGTTATGTCAAAACATCAGGAAAATGGTCTATTCGCTTCAGATAGTTGATGGCCGCATTGAGTTGTTTACATATAAGTCATTGTTTTATGACAGAACCTTCTGCAGATGAATTAAAGATATCAGTAACGTGGCAATCGTTGCAATATGTGGGTATTTGATTCATTTAAAAGATCATATGTGGCAGTTTGACCCATATTTTAGCAATTTCCGTAAAGTGGCAAAGCGTATCTCCAGGAATTTGGGGAGCAGTTGCAAAGTGGAATTCAAAGGTTCGATTACCTATTTCTATCATCAGCTAGTCTATGTTCCAGGATTAATTTTTATGGGCCATTCGAAATCTTCACGCTGGAATAATGGAAGGCTTTTCTACCTTCATGGATTTAGTTGAAACAACGCCCCTGTTTTGGGGTCGATTTGTTTTTCCCCTAGCAGCATTTTATTTAATGTATTAAAAAACATTTGTAAAGGAGAGTGGGGGGAGAGAGTCATAGAGAGGAGTGCTAGTGGAGGAGAGAGAACAAAGCTTCCATTGTACAGTCTTTGACAGAGATTTTAATGAAAATACATAGCTCTGGCTTCTGAGATTCCTGTGGTATGAGATTTAACATTTGTGTCCTCCTTTGTTTCATGTATACCCTGTTATGTGTTCATTTCATTTCATGATCATTTCCAATTGAACAAATGAAGTGTTAAGGTAGAATTCATAACTGTTTATGCTCTACCTTTAAGTTTGTTCATATTTAAATGTTTTCTTCTGTTTGACAAGGATTCATCTTGTATGCCCTTGTCAGCTCCTTAATAGTCTTGCCATTCCATTCAATCTCAATTTGATGTTAAATTTCTTGCCTTCCTTGCCTCAGGAGATAATCTGCGTTTTTGATTATATTTCTCTGTTTCAAGCTGTTCTTTGCCCATGCAGCCCAGAAAACCCCCACCATTTATTAAAAACCCCTTTTTATCAATTTACTAGCCTAAAATCAGTCATCAATTCGGTCATCTCGAGCCTTTTCGAATATTTTTTGCTGAGTTTGACCCAGAGAGAGCCCTCTCCTGTCCTCGTAGGGCTGGCTACGAGGCTGAGCTTGGTATGATGTTGCCTCGAGTTTTGGCTTCCTCAGCCTGAGGCAAATTCGAGCGCTAACATAGTGGCGACCATACTGGGGAAGAAATGGTTTGCTTGTTGGTGTTATTTGTTCTATAAGCTACAGACGGAGTCTGAAGTCACGCCAGGTAGCCTTCGAACTGCACATTTCTCTGCGAGTGCATAGTAGATAAACGCTGCTTCAGTCGATCTCCGGTGCAGCCTGTAATTGTAACACTTAACTTATAAATTGCCCCAGTACATGTATGAAGTTCAGATCTGATGGTTGATGGTGAACAACGGTCAAACATCATAAGGATGAAATCATTCACCTGGCAACTCCATTCACTGAACAATCCAAAAATCAATGCTTCATGGTGACTTCACTGTAGGGAGATCAATAGCTATGAGATTTTCAAGATGGACTGAATCATGAGAAGATACGCTCCCATGAGCCGAGATCACATTCTAGGTTTTCCGAATAAGATGCCCAAGGTAGATTGGTCAAGGAATCTACCTACGTTTAACAATGATGGTAAGAAAGATGCTGCTTTACATCTGGTTAGATTTCATATGCATATTCACAAGTTGAAAGTGGATTTTCCTGAAGATTGCTTGATGAAGATATTCCTGGCTACTCTCGAAGGTGAAGCGCAATCTTGGTATGAAAATTTGTCATTAGCCTGTATTTACTGTTTAAAGGATTTTCATGCCCTGTTCATTGAAAGATATCAAGCGTCTTATCCATCATTAAATTTAGTTCATGACTGTTGCAAACATGCTTATAGTTTTATGAAAGCCTTGAGTAATATTATGAAGATGATAATTTTATGGATGATGAGATCATGGAAGCCCTATATGAAAATCCATTTCAGCAGCATAAAGACGATCAGGAAAATTTGCAACAGGATCAAGATCTAAGTACAGTGGAAGATGATGAAGGAGAAGGTTTTATTCCAGATCTGTCCTTAGAAGAAGACAACATGCATGAAAGTCAAGTTTCAATTTCAGAATGTGATAAAGTCAAGTCAACCATTTCAAATCTAGATTCAGATCGTGATGATGAAGACAACCTTGTTCTGAATCCCATGAAGGAGAGTTCTATTATTGAGATCATCTGGAATGAAGAAGACAAATTTATTGACCAAAGCCTTCATGCGGAGGTAATCCGGTCATTTCATGGACAACAAGATGGGATCTTTGTTCAGGTAAGTGAGAAATCTTCTTTTGATAACTCAGTGGTAAATGATAATTTGATTGCCATGTCATATGAAGACAATTACTGTTTGAGCAAAAGAAAACAAAAGGTATTGTCTCCTTTGTCTGAAGATGAGATAGATCTACTTCTGAAAGGTCTTGTATCAGCCGAAGCTACAACAGATTTTCAGTGCACACATGGTCAAGAAAGTGTTGGTGAAATCTCTTCCTCTTTTGAGAATGATGACGGTCTTGTAATCAGTTTTATAGATCAACAAACAAATAATACTTTCTTTCACAAAGATGATAAGGCTGTCCTGTTTGATAATCTCGAAGATTGTTTTTTGTTTAAGAATGACCTACAACACATTCACACTACAGAAGATCAAAACATTCAGGATTTCCATTCAGATTCCTCTTCATATGTTGCATGTGTTGAAATGTTTTTCCAAGAAGACATCTACTCATCCATTTGTTCAGAGTTTTTTGAAGCCCATGAGCATACTTTTACCGAAGCACATGATGAAGGCAGATCAGAATTTGAAGCAAAGGACACCTTGTTCTTTTAGCAGGAGGTGGAAATGGCAAATCTTCATGTTTTTCAAGATCCTCTAGCAAGTTTGTTGCAGCTAGCAGTGAAAATGATTATTGCAGTGTTCAGTGATGAAGGAGATCATGGTCAGGTATGTTTTTGGATGCCCAGTTATTAGTTTGTATTGCTGACCAGTAGATCTGATCAGGGAAATCAGTCAAGAAGCCATCTGCTTGACTGGTTACATTGGAAAGCCAATTATACATGATTGTACATATTTCATTAATATGCAGGTGGTTGTCATCATGATTCCAAATCTTGATGGATTGCTGCCTTTTTCCAAAAGCTTTGTAAAGTCTTGTTTTAGGTCAGTCATGAGTCATTTGTGTTTGGTCTGTAGAGTCAGTTTTTTTATTCAAGTTATTTCAGTTTGCCATCGAGTCGGTTTTAGTCAAGTTTCAGTCAATTTTCAGTCAAGTTTTCATTCAATAAATGTGTCAAAGATTTTGTGTCAAAATAATGACTCCATCGCCCAATGAGTGAAGGCACTGTGTGCTCTTCCAGAGATCTGCTGTTCTTGGCATCTCCAAGGAGCTACCATCCCCATTGGAGCCAATGTTAGAGTCGGTCTAGTAGCCCTCCACCAGAGATCAAAGCTCTTTGCATTTCATAATTAGGTGTCCCATCAGTGTGATCATGTTGCATTCCGTTAGGCATGCCATAACTCTGGTGGAGGAGCTTGTGTCTTTTATTCCCCTCCTGTTTGGCACTGCTGGTTTAGGTTTGTTTGAGTCAATAAAGTCTTCAAAAAGTCATTTGTCTTGTTTTAAATTTCCAGGTCTTAGGTCTAGGGTTGAGTCAAATTTTGTCTTGAGAAGTCATAAAGGACCAGCAGGCCAGAGGGATGTCCTTCATAAAACATCATTTCAACAAATTTCACTATTCTTCAGCTAAATTTCCACTTTGTTTTCAAAAACTCTGTTTTTGAAAAACAAAGTTTATTTTCTCATTTTTTGTAAAAATTCTCAAATTTTCAAATTTTCCAAATGTCAAAGTGCAGCCTTGGTCTCCTTTGCCAAAGCGCCTTGGAAGCTATCCCTGCAAAAATTTTCAGAAGAAACCATCAGTTCAACCAATTTTTCAAAGAAAAGAAACCAAAAATCAGAGCCAATTAAGTTCAAAAAGTGTCAACACTCAAAACATTAGAAAGTGGGTTTTGGGCAAATGTAAATTCAAAGGAAGCCTATAAAAGCACATTAATCTTCATTTGTAACTCATTTGCCTCTCACAAGCTAAGTGCAAACTTGCAAAGGCGATTTCATGAGTTATTAAGCAAAGTTGGGTAGTCTTGGTAGTGTGCTACGTGTTGGGAGTGGCGTGCTACGCGTAGGGGAGGTTCTGGCAGTGCAAATTTACACGGGCGCTACGCGTAGAGGGCGCGCTACGCGTTGGGCAGAGGTTGCTACGCGTTGGGTATTTTGCCCTAAAACTTGTAGCAAACACACAATACACCTCTCTCAGCTCAAGAAACATTCAAGTAAGCTCTTTTCATGGTTGTTTTGTTAGTTTTTGCAAATTGAATGTAAAGGAAATATGACAAATGCCATGAAATGGAAAACAAGAAACCCTAATGTTGATGTGTAAAATGAAAGACTAAGTTTACTAGGGTTTTCAAAGATATGCTGCCCAAGGTTTTCCCATGATTCACCCTCATTTTTCCTCTCCTATTCATCACTATTTATTTTTAAATTTCCCATAAAATTCCACAATATTTCTCCCAAAAAATCTTAAAACCCTACTTCACCCCAAACCCTACACTTTCATAGTTTCCTATGTTCTTTCCCTTCCATAAATTCCTCCTTATTTTCATTTCCCCTAATTCCCTCATGTTTCCCTTTCCCTAACAATTCCCTTGTCTTTATGTCCCCTTGGTAATAGCATTTGAATAAAAAGTCAAACAGCATACAAAGTCAAACATCAATCAAGTGTGTGCACAGTCAACATATACAGTTCAGCCATCCTGTCTTCAAAACCATGTCAGAAACCGAATCAGATTATGAGTAGAGTGATTACAGTGGATCAACACCGGAGGAAGAAGTGCCTAGGAGGCATCACAAGGGTGGTAAAGGTGGTCGGCATGTTAGAGAGGAACCCACTTCTTTGGCTTATTTGCAAGCTTGTCCATTTGCGCTGTCTTGTTTTCGATACCAATCATGTTTTGAGTATTGTGAGAAGATCTCACAAATTCAACATCACATGGAATTAGTCCGCTTGTTTGTCTTACATTTGCACAATGGCCATGTGAACCTTGCAGGAGTGAATTTCACACTATCACCCGAGGTTGTTGCTCAAGCCACCGGGATACCAAATGTTGGGGAAGAGTGGACCATGCGCAAGCTACTAGGCAAATTTCATTACCAACCATACATCAAACCCAGATTCACGAGGAACCTTACTGCTATTTTTCCTTTCAGATTCCTAAGGGAGGAGTATGCACCCTTGATGAGGCTTATTATGCGCTACTTTACTTGTGAGGGCCGATTTTCACGTTTATATTCGTACCATATCCGTTTGTTGATGTATTTTACCTGGGTACGAATGATGAACATACCATTTTTCATGTGTTGGAATATAGAGAAGATGGTGCCCGTAGCGCAAAGGAAGAGCCCTGCACAACAACTCAAAAGCATATATCATTATGCACTGATCGAGATCATAGTGATGCATCAGTTGGCACAGCAAGGTATTCCATGGGAGGATTTCGTTTCTCGCGACTTCTTCACAGTGCCACATCCACCTCTTGAGATTGTCCATGATGAGGGGCCTTCACAACAGCCGGACATTCATGAGACCGAGCATGTTGATGCTCTAGCATATGTAACATATCAGAAAGGCCCCAGAGCCTTATTTGCAGCTGCACGACGAGTACTATCTCCACCCGGGGTGGAAGGGGTCTCGTTGACTTCATCGACACAGCGAGTACTATCTCCACATCATGTGGAAGGGGTCTCTCTACCTTCTTCAGCACAGTTACAGGTTCAGGACAGGGGCAAGAGAGGCCCATGATTGATGAGGGTCCTTCAAGAGGTTAGGACACACATGTTATTGATATTGATGCTAGCTCTCCTGCCTCAGATCTCAAGGAGATCATCCGAGAGCAAAAGGCCGAGAATGAGTCGCTGCACAAGAAATTGCAGATGGAAAAATGGGTGATTAAATATTTAGAGCAGCGTAACAAACAGTTGGAGGACGAGCACGAGCTTTATGAGCAGCGGAAGATTCGTGAAGACCGAGAATTGGCCCGTAGGAGACCTAGTGATTTGACACCCATAGATCGAGAATCCATGCTTATTCGGGTGAACACTCACTTGGAAAGGTTGTTGGAGAAAGCTAATAGAGATAAAGATATGCTCCGCCACATGAAGAATCATTATTGGGCCCACATGCACGTGTGCAAGGCAAAAATGAAGGTTCTCAAGAGACGATTGGCCAAAGCACTAAAACGGAGGAAAAGGCCCGATCCACTTCAGACTTTGGCTGATGCCACCTTGAGGGAGCATGGCACTCAATGATACACCCCCAGCTCAAAATTCAGACAATTTGGAGCAATTTTGGTCATTTTTTAAATTTTTTGTCAAAACAGGTTTTTGTCCCCAACGCGTAGCGCGCCGGGCGCTACCCTTTCGTTGGGGAGGTCCATTTCAGGAAAAGTTTGCATTTTTGGATTTTTCAGGACAAAATACAGTTTCTCAATCATGGCCAAGAAATTTCATGGACATTTGAGCCCCCAAAAGGTCAAAAAACAAGCAAAAGATGACCTTCTGCCACTTTTTGGACACACAGGAAGTAGTCTTGGGAGATTGCAATTTTGGAGGGGTAAATGACCACCAAATTGAAAAATTCCACTTGGGCGGGAAAGTAGACATCCAGACCTTTCCAACAAGCCCACTTGTACCTCATTTGGATGCCGGGAGGTACCTGAAACTTTTCCTGAAAGGCGCGCTACGCGTAGAGAAATGGCGCGCTACGCGTAGGGGAAATTGGCCAATTTTACACCTTCAGCTCTGGACAACGCAGCTTTTGACCAGTCTTGACTTTTCATGGGATTTTTCACTTTATTTGATGTAACTAATGTAATTTCATGACTTACATGGCTCTTTTTACCTATTCTAGAAGATTCATTCATAATGTCCAAAAATTAATGAATGAATTGGTTTCCAAGTTTATAGAGGCAAGTTGTTTTGATTGCCTAGTTTGTAGTGCTCAGTTTAGAATTGGTTGAAACAGCTCCTAGAAGGAGGAGCTCAACCCCTAGAGGTTAGGGAATGGTTTGGCTTGGTCTATATATGTAATTTTTCATTCAGTAACAGAGGTTGGACTCTTGGGATAGTTTGAGACTATATTGTACATATTTTATCAGCAATTTGGCAAAGGAAGACCAGGGTTTTGCAGCACTACTTGGGATCCATGTGGTTTTATGTCTTGATGGTGTTTTTCTCTCAGTATTTGTAAGTTGTGTATGTGAATCATTATCTCTATTGAATTTTCTCTTATTAAGCAAATGAAGTGTTAAGGTAGAATCCATGAAATTGCTATGCTCTGCCTTTAAATTTGTTTAATATTCTATGTTTTCTTCAGTTTAAGGATAATCCTTGAGACCCCTTACTCTCCTTAGCCTCTCACCAGTCTAATCTATCCATATCACCCACTTTAAGGCATCAAAACAATTTCCTACCTTGCCCCAAGTGGACCTCTGCAAAAATTGTGCCTCATCCCCGCACCCAAAATTGCCTTTCCCTTGATTTCAACAAAATCATAAAAAATCAATCCTAAACTCTTTGTACTTAATACCTAGCTTAAAATTAGTCATCAATTCAGTCATCTCGAGCCTTTTTTATTATCTTTTGTCGAGATTGACTCGGAGAGAGCCCTCTCCTGTCCTCGTAGGGCTAGCTATGAGGCTGAGCGTGGTTTGATGTGGCCTTGAGTCTTGCCTTATTTCAGCCTAAGGCAGATTTGAGCACTAACAGTTTTGAGCTTTAAATTCTCTATACGTGATATCATCATTGTCTAGTACCCATTTAACCATGTCTGTGTATGGAAAAATTTTGGGCCTAACCGCTATCCAGTGCAAGAACAAACATGCTAGTTCTACAATAGACGCCTCAGAAGACCCATGTGAACCTGCAGTAGCTGTAACCTCCATTACCTTGGGATTTTCTTCCTCGAGTAGACTTTACATGCCTTCCCAAGTAGTAATACCGGCATATTTGTTACAGGTGGTGTCTGTGTATAAGGGCGTCATTTCTTTATCTTCAGAACTCGAAGCTTTACCCTTATTTCCCATAATATCCTAAACACTTCTATGTATACTTTTCTGCTCTTTGCTCCTGTAGTTTACAAATGAGGTGAGAATAATCATAAGAAAAAGGTGACGTGAAATATTTAAATGCCGAAAACATATAAAATATACCACCTTATTAGAAATGGCTCTTTGATCAAATCAAAACCATATTTCATTAATGAATGCCAACTAACTCATTGATTAACATTAACGTGCATAACTGGGCATCGTTTTATGGAAAAATCTTTTTTGAACAACGAGCCCTGAATATCTGTGATAAGGCAATTTTGTGATTTTCTTTGCAATATCGCAGATCGCAATATCGCAAATCTGTTGTGTGTGGTAATCATCCATTAATGTGTTTTTTGCAAAATGCAATTTGTGACATGCACCATCACATATCGGCGGTTTGAGGCATTTCAGCTTAAGTAATGGTTGAGGCATGTGATGCGATGAGGATCTTTTGATGTGTGATTTCGCATCGTGATTTCGCAATCTTAGAGATTTCGCTTGTAGGAAGGCATTCATTACCTTTTTGCGATGCGACACTCTTTAAGGAATGATTTTATTCTAACTTATCCATAAAACTTAAGTCTTTTTAGATTTTTCGAGGGTATTCTACTAAGTTCATGATAGTAATTTTTATTTAAAAAAGGAAATACAAGCATTAATCGATTTTTTAAATTTTTGAATAAGGGTCCCCAGTTATTTAGTATTAGTGATAAAACTAAATAAGAAGGGGGGGTTGTTGCTGGCCACAAACAGATCCATACATTACCACTCTTGTACTCAATGCATTACCAAATAATGGGGCAACCTTTTTATCAATCATTCTATGGAAAGAAGGAAGCCACTTCATTCATTGATCTATGATCATTATGTAATATTGAAGAAATAATATTAAATCAAAAGAGTGATGTTGGATCAAATGAATAAACACAAGCATATGTAGCAATGACGAGGAAAGCGAAGTTTGAAAAGTTTGAGCCTTGAAATAATTTTCAAAAGAAAATTGACATGTCTAAGATTCAGTACTATGAATGTGATGGAATATGGGCAGAAAGGAGGAGCCCTACAACCAATTGATAGTACCATTATCTCCATTGAAGATCAGATAATTGTTGTTGAAAACAAATCCGTAGTTGAGAGGGAGCTTGGTTATATTCCTTTTACAGGAATGAGTAGATCCTCCCTAGTTTAGAGGGAGAGATAGGCACATCATCTTGTATTCACGTTATGAAGAAATAATGGAAGATTGGGTAAGCATATTGAACTGATATCGACACTCTTTGGGGATGAGGTAGGGCATCAAATAGGTAAGAGTAGTCAACGAGGAAGCTCCTTTAGGATGTGTAAATCCAAGACATGAATGGTCCTAAAAGAATATACATTGTGAAAATATGGATGGGATATGTGCCTTGAGAGACAATGATAAAAGTGTATATATATCATTGTATCCCCAACATTATGCTCTAATCTAGTGGAGAGATAGAGTTGTTATTCAAGACCTTGCTATATGACAATGTTGGTTGATATGGTGAGATGCATTGATATAAACCAAATAGATAATTTGTGAGATGGCTTACCAATCTGACTCTTCATATGAGAATTATTTAGTATGATAATATCCATGTACCATATATGTATTATGAATACCTCCCTAGTTAAGAAGGAGTGTTGAAATATGTAACTAGGCCTAGTCCTCGTAATATTATATCTACTACTAATTTTATGTCCTTTATGTAAAGATAAAAAAAATATTATTATTATTATTATAACATGATTTTCATGCTCTAAGTCAATTGTTTTTAGGTCAAATCACCCATCGTGTGCCTCTAGGATTTGTCATGAAGTCAAGAAGTCAAAAGACTCATTGTTTTATGTAATAGACCCTATTGGGCATTTTGTATCATGTAAGAAGAACTTATTATGAGTCAAAAAAGTCAAAAGTATCCCTCCAAGACAAAGTCGACCTGTAAGAATACAAGTTGACCTATAAGAAGACAAGGTAGACTACTAAGATGAAGTCAGCCTCATTAGGGCTATTAAAGCCTCACAAGAAGGCTATGTATAAGAATACACTCGACCTCATTTGAACATCATCCAAGAAGTTCAATCGCAAGGACAAGAAATATATCTAAAGGGTTAGCAATGAAGAGGAAGAAAAAAGGAAGAGAGAGCAAAGTTTTTGAGGATTGTTTTGGGCTACATCCTCTCATATGTGTTAAGGAATTAGGGCATAATTCTATTATAGCAAAGACCGAAATTGTAGTCATCATAATAGGTCAAAGTTTGGGTTCAAAAATGACAATTTTGAAAACTGAGTTACCAAGGAAGAAGAAGCATCCTAAGCGAAGGAGATAGGAGGTATAATTTACCCTCTATCATGGTTACATGTCTATTTGGGAACATCACTCCTGATGATTAGATCAGTGTAAACAGGGTCTATCAAACCCTAATTCAGTTGCTACATGCCCTAGACATGCCACTTCATTGAGTGCTTTCATCCATAAAAGTTTCATAGTTTGAAACCCTGCCGAAATGCCTCCTTAGGACACCAACACAGCCTTGATCAGGGGAAAATGCTCTACATAGTAGGTAGGCCCATTCATACCTGTGTTGCATAGCACTTAGCCCCACTTTAGCCTGCTCTAGGTGAGGATGAGTGAAATTGGCATAGGATTCTGGGAATATTCCTTGATTCTAAAGCATTCTAAAAAGAACCCAGCTCTTATCCTATCAGGATGAGCTCAAATTAGGATAGCCTTAGATCATCTAATCCTCTATCCTCTCATCCCTTTGAACATGGAAACTAATCATCCAATTTTGGAAAACCATTCAGTGCCATGTTAATGAAAAAACCACTTGCATTCATCTATAAATTGGCCTCCCATCATAGGGCCAAGGAGAGATTGGATATTATAGAGAAATACTATTGGTTTAGAGACTTGAAATCATTGTCAAATAAAGTTATGTTGCTATATTGATGTTTCTATTGGTGTGATGAGGGTTTGGACTAAGCTAGATGAGTGACACGAGATCAAACCACATTGGGTGTAACTCCTCCTTTTATCAATCAATAAATTCGTTTGTTCCTTTTCCAATACTTTTGTCTACATCTATGATGAATGCATGTTCAAATTCTATCGATTCCATTTGTTTACAATAAATAGATCATATTCTTTGATTGTTGTCATCTTTTATTTATGTTGGCACGTACCAATTGAGCAAATTCAGTTTGAGCGTGAGCGACAGGGGAAACTCAAAGGAGATCAAAGGAAGCGAAGGATCACAAGTAGGTTCCTTTATCTTATTTTTTTATTGTGGGAAAATGTTAAACATCTTTACTTTAGTTGTTCTAAGTGTACTACCCACTTAGGGAAGATATACTTATCCGTAGGTATAAATTCTGTATAGCAAATTGGCGACTCCACTGGGGATCGACCATCATTCCTGGTAGTTATCCCTTATCATATTACATCCTAGTGGACTTTACTTGACTTCATTGATCTCTTTTCATTCATTTTGAAGATGTTTTGGTCAAAATTTGCACTAGAATGCTTACTCTAGGAATGTTCTGTTACCAGAGCATCCTTAGTCAGGGGACAGTGCTCTGCAGAGCACCCTTGTCTTAGAGACAATGCTTTTTAAGAAACTATCTCCCACTCAGGGTTGCGTTGGTCCCTGTCAAGCCAAAAAACCCATCTTTTGCTTGATTTTTTCCAAAGTTGCTTTTGATGTTGTTTGCTAAAGTTCAATTTTTTTCTTTGTCTCTGAAATCATTTTGCATTTCCTCTCCTAGACCTACTTTGACCTTGATTGTTTGGTGTTTCTTAAGATATTTCTTTATAATTATCAATTCATTTTCAAATTTATCTTACATTGATTAGTCTTTACCTTTCTGAAAAGTAATTGTCGTAAAGTCTTCATTTCTTTGGAAAAAAAACTGTCGTAAAGTCTTCGTTTCTTGTGAAAAGCATTGATTGATTATTTGTGCATTTAGTTTCTTTGTGTTCATATAAACTTTAAAAGAATGAAAATATAAACATGTATAATGCATTTAGAAGTTTGTGTGTGCTTGTAAGAATGGTATAGGGAAAGTTGCATTAGATGTGCTCTACTCTTTGCTTAGAGATTCTGATTTCTCTATCCCTTTTAGCTATGGTTTTCATTGTTTAAATCAAATGAAAATATTGTTTCTCATCATAGTTGCATTCTAGGAGTTTCAGAAACATCACGCGGTGAACCTGAAAGGAAAAATTTTAAACAAGATTAACTAAAATTTATCTCAATTAACCTAATGAAGCATTGTAACTTAACACATAACATTTAGAGGTCTAGGCTAGAGACGTGTTCCGGCGTCATTAAACATAGCAACTATCATTAATGTTCTATGATACATTCTAAGTGTGATACCTCATTCCACGTATGTAAGAATATCATAGCTCGTCCACAAACTTTCGGGTATATCGAGCGGTGTTATAGTACGAAAAGTATAAGGGAATGCTCTCATTGTGAGGATTCGCATTAGATGACGCTAACACAGATTGGGCCTCCACGTACTTTCGGGTATATTTGGAAGGACTACATTAGGTTTCTATCCATCCATAGGTAACCGAGTCGGCCGCCTTGTATATTGTGATACATCGAAAACAACATTCAGGGAGATTACCTACACATACGTTAAGTCCTTGGCTCCTCCGAGGCAGTATATTGCAGTTCAAAGTTGCTTGGTAATCCTTTTGCCTAGATTACCCTCTTTTTGTTTATTTATTCTTATAATAAAATCAATCGACAATCATGGAAGAAAATCAACCTTTACCCCGTTGTTCGCTTAGGAAAGCGAGTAAACTGCCTTTACCACCTGAAGCTACACCTAGTCGGCGAACGCAATCTCATTTAACTGGGTCCAGTACATCACAAGCTTCTGGTTCTTCATCTGATTTACCAAAGTCACCTATACCAGTAAGTACTATGATTCCAGCTACTCCTACAATTACTGGTTTATCTACTATTAAAGTGGAACCTTTACAATTACTTGAGGACACTGAAAGTGAACTTAGTGAAACAACAACTAAATTTTTCAAACAAGAAGTTGATCCTCAACCCAAAGTTGTTCAATAAGAAATTACTTCTGAACTTGAATTTGTTCAACTAGAAGTTGATCTCGAACTTATCATAGTTCAACAAGAAGTTACTTCTGAACCAGAAGTTTTTCAAGAAGTTCATCACGAACCTGTTGTTCTTTTACCAGAACACTTGGATCCCGAAGTTGAACAACCAGAAGTTGTTCCCATACCAGAAGACGATCGACCAGTTTATCCATAAACATTTGTAACTGTTGAGACTTCTCCTTTACCATAGAGTCAAACACAAAAATTTATTACAAAACTAATGGTGAAATCCTTCCATTTGGTTTGATTGCAATTGAAGAGGAATTTGAAGAAGAAACTTCACCTAGAACTCCAACTTGTTTTGGACCAAGGCTTTATCTTTTTCCTTCTTTTCCTCATTTAACTTACATTGCTCCTCTTGATTTTGTTTACTTTCAAACACCTGTAGATCCATTAGGACATTTATTGGGTCATTTGACTATGTTTGAAACAACATCCTAGACTGTATCATCTGTTATAGCTGCAACAACATTTACTATCGCTACTTCTTCGATGTTTACCACAACACTTGAGTCACATCTGTATGGTGGTCCATCCGTCCCACTCGGTTACCAATCATTATTTGGGATTCACTCCATTGTTTCTTCTAGTACATATCCTTCACCCATGTCGTCCAAAGGAATTTTACTTGGTTCTTCACTTACGGATGTTGAACAATTTGATCCATCAAGTCAATATCAAGCTGGTCCATCTGGTTACAATCCAATATATCCACTTAACACTGGATTACCTCCATATGGAGAATAATATGCCCAATATACTTATTCTCCATACTCTGGGGGGGCCACCATATGGTAGTATACCGTCGTATTTAGGTCTAACTTATTCTAGAACAATTGTTTGTCAATGGCAACCTACAATGCATGTTCAGCCAAAGCTTGTGTATCCATCAAAACCAATATAACCTGTTTAATCCATACCTGCTACACCTGTCATTACGACTTTACCATAGTCGCAAGTTCAGTTGATTGTATCTCAAACCTTTGCAAGATGATCCTTCAACCTATTACCCTAAATTTTTAAGTCTACAAACTCAGTCTTCTCAGGTCGTTTTATAACAACCATTTGTGTCTGGAATCCAAAAACCTCAGGCTAGTTTACCATTAACTGGGATGACTTAGACTTATATTGGTCAAATTTATCCACAACTTGGTCAAACTTATACTAGTGGGAAACAACTGTTGTATCAACAATCATGTAAGCCACAATACCAAAAAGAGCAATTCCAACAGTACTAAACTTATCCTGGACTTGGTCAAAAAGCCTATGATGGGTTTGGTCAAAAGCAAGCTTTCCCATGTTCTAGTCAACAAGCCTATGTTGGGTTTGGTCAACAACAAATTTATCCTATTTCCCAACAAAAACAACCTTATATTGGATATGCTCAACAAACCTACCCCTATCAAGGTTGCCAACAGTAGACTCCTTATATTGGTATGCAAAGGCCTATTTCCTAGGCAATTCCATCTTATCCTAGTTACACTCAACCCAACCTAAACAGACAATTGCCTTTTGTCACAACACTTGAATTACTGGATTTAAATCAGATTACCAATTATCCCATTCTTTATGCAGCTTGGTGGCCAGTGATTCCACAAAAATTTCCTTCTGATATTCCTAAGTTCAATGGAAACCCTGGAGAAGATCCATCCAATCACGTTATGACTTTTCGTTTATGGTGTTCATCCAACTCCCTAAATGATGATTAAGTAAGACTACGTCTTTTCTAGCGAACACTCACTAATCTGACTGCAAAGTGGTATATAGAATTACCACGATATTAATTTGAAAACTTCACAACCTTAGCCATTACATTTTTAACCCATTTCCAATTACCGGGAAAACTAGTGTCTTTTTGATCTGCTAGCCCCACTAGGATTGGCAGCTATTCTAGAAACAAAAAATCAAAGCAATTTGTGATCCTACTTGTCCCACTTAGAGAATACCTGTAGAAACAAAGTAACAAAACACCATCAAAGCATCTCGATCTATTATATCATAAACAATGTAGAATCAGAATTACATTGAACATACAATGGTATTCACAAATAACAAGATTCACAAGTACACGATTGTATGGAGGAAAACTCAAAGCACTTTATTAAAATAGAAGGGAGAATTACAACCCAATTGTCTGATCCAGCATCATCCTCCCAGCATCAAAGCCCTCTTCACGTCATGAAAAGAAAAATCACCCAACAATGCAATGCTCTTTCTCAAAGACAAACTATCAGCACTTCCTTACAAATTACAAAATTCCAGCCCCTAGATCTCTCAGATGAGGGATCCATTTATAGATGTTTGCAAGGGTGTGAGTCATCTCTATGTTTTTGAGTCATTCCACTTGTAGTTCTTGGTTCCACTTGGAGATTTCTTGGATCTCTTACTCATCCCTGGGCGAATTCAGAGAGGCAAGTGTCATAGGAGGAGTTTCTAGAAGATTCCATGAGCATCCACTTAGAAAACTGTCTCGGACATTTGTCCATTCTTGCTCATCACACCCCACAGAAGGCGTCTTTGGTATGCATCGCACCTGGCTAGTGTAGAAATCAGTATGCATCGCACCTTGACAGTGGAGCAGTCAGTATGGTCCCGTTTTGGCCAGTTCTGAGTGGTTTTTCAGGTGGAGCTTCTGGGGAATGATGTAATTAGTGACCATGATCTTTTAGTGTATGAAACAACACTTTTAGGGGTTTAAAAGCCCTTGGTTTATCGACATATAATATTGGGGTTGCAGTGCCCAAATATTTCTATAACAGTTGCCCCCTAAAGCATGAAGTCGTAAATCTTTTGATGTTGGGTAAAATGCTTTATCATGAGGATCCAAGGTATTCGAACTGGAAGGTGACCTATATAAGATACAATTCAATACATCATCATCACATTATTTTCATGATCTAGCTAAGGCAGGCATTCCCATGCTCAACTTTATAAATTCACTTTCATGTACATAGCACAAATAATCATCTGAAGTTGCAGACTAGTGATGCTTTATATGTAGAGTCATCATCCCTATCTTGGATGATCATCTGTGCAGCTTCTGTGTACATTTGATGTCTTTATATTTCTGAATATATTGCAGCCCAGATGGATGAAACTAGATCCGAGGTTTTCAAACTCATTCAATCTTCGCCCGATGTACAATTCGATCCATGTGAAAAGATGTCTTAAAGTCAAACATGGAAAGACATCGCCTGATTACCAGCCAATAATGTAAGTTGTTAACAGGCGCGAGAGGAATCATTGATAATGATAATGACCCTCAAGGTACTATAGTAAAATTCACGTGGCATGAATATATGATCTGATGTTGAACATCACGCAAAATCTTTTGGTCAAAGGCTATTGATGTAAACCTGTCGCCGAAAGTGAGAAACTTGCCATTGAGGCATGCAAGCTTCAAAGTACTGAAAGGGTTGTTCCTAAGTCAAATTCTTGGATAATGAGTTGATGTCAACAAGAAGTGACCCATCGTAGGAGGGCTTTAATGTATCCCACATCTACAACATGAAACGAAGAAAATGATTTTCTGGAGGTGAAAATGATCTGATGATATAAGGTTCAAGAGTGGCGGTCATGAAAAATGGAGGGTGAAGGTATTGCAGTGGATGAGGCATTTACTGGATGGTGAATTCTTTGAATGACTTCTCTTGAACATATCAGTGACACTGAGATGGTTTGTAGCATTAACCCCAAAATATGGATGGTATGGAGGACCAATGGTGATATGATCAATGAACGGAATAACCCAACCTGACTCAATCATGGTGATGGAGTGAAAGTGTCATGTTCAAGAGCGACCTGCTACCAATAAAATTCTTCAAGTTTTCTTCCCTTTTTCCCCGGTCATTGTTGACCAGTACCTCTTTATTTTTGTCAAGCTTGAGGAGGATAACATATTCTTGTTCTATAATTTTCCCTTCGGGCAAACCTTTCGTTATGTTTTAGCAAGCCTAGCGACAATGAAACTTGTTCTTGTCTGGGTGGACAAGTTTGTCACTATTTTTTTAACGAGTTTAATGACAACGATAACTCAGTCCTTTTCATGTTTAGAGAGTTTGAAAAGGGACAAAAAGGAAACTCCAACAGTTCTTTTTGGTAGCATAATCCCTTAAGTCTGAAAAAGGATAAAATAATACGAAAGGGATAACTTTTCTGATCACTTTAGCGAGCCAAAAAAGACAAGCGCTCGAACTTTTTTGTGAGATAATCCCTCAGGTTTGAAAATATTAAAATATACAGGAGGGATGGCACTTCCAATCACTTTAGCGAGCTGGAGAGGCTAGTAGCTCGACAATCTTTTCATATTTAATGAGTCTAAAAAGAGTTTAAAAGAGACTCATTTTTGAGGAATGAGTGGTGTTTAGGGTAGCAACTAATTCCAGGTAATCTTGGAGCTTCTCAAAACATGGTGATGTGAAGAGGGCAGCTAACATGACCACTCATTGCAGCTGTTCCTCAAAAAGGTAAACAATTAGGTGGAAGTGTATGATTGGCCAAAAGAATGGAGGTGATGGTAGGAACACAACCAAGGTTCAAAAGGCTGATATTATGGCAATCACAAGGGTTATTTACCAAAGGAGGGTTCACTTTTTAACGAGCTTGAACTCTGGGGGAACATATTCTTAGTGGTAGGTTTATTTTTTAACAAGCTTGAACCATGTGATAACATTTCTCATAGCCTGGTTCATTTTATAATGAGCTTGAACCATGCAACAACATATGCTCAGGGGGTAGGTTCATTTTTTAATGAGCTTGAACTCTACAATAACATATGCTCAGTGGTAGGTTTATTTTTTAACGAGCTTGAACCATACAATAACATTGCTCATTACAGTGGTCAAATATGTTCAATTCACCATTTAACATGTTAGATTTTTTCATCAATCGTTCAACCTGCTCAAATGCTCCATCAAATTGATTAGAAATACATATATATATGCCCAAAAAATGAATTAAAAACTAGCATTTTACTTGAAGTACGTGAATAGTAACATAAAAATAGCTTTACCTCTCATTTTCATCATTTCATTTCAAATTTGGGATTTTGGAGCTCTGGAGTGCCTTTCCCCCTCAAATTTCACCAGCTGATTTTGGGAGATCCGGTGGACTATTCTCCGCTCCGTCAAGACCAGGTAGGAGCTAACCCTGAGCTCTTCATTTTCATTCCATCTTTTCTTGATTTGGAGCATTGTTTTCCATTCTTCTGGGCTCCTATGGTTTGAATAATTTGTTCTCCCATAATCGCACCTGGTCTATATTGAAAGGTGCAATGCATACTGAGTTGTACACTGGCCAGTCAGTATGCATCTCACCTTGCTCAAAGGTAGGGTGCGATGGGCGGAAAAGGGAAACTTTACATAGTGATTTTTCATGAAATTTTTGCCTATTTTTTCTCAAATTTGGATCTTAACTCATCTTTTGTCTGTGTTTCAAATATTTGTTGGATCAAGATGGTCATCACATGGTGTGAGTGTGAACATGAAGAAGTGGACATGATTGCCTTACATGATCAGGGCACTATTACTGCATTACAAAACTATGGCTTGCTCAAATTTTTCCGTATATCTAACATGAGGAAACAAATAAGTTTGTTGTAGTATTTTATCGATGCTTGGGATTCGATCAACCAAGTATTCTAGATCAAAGGCAAATCTATTCCATTGACAGTCGAGGATATCTACTTTTTGACGGGGTTATCGAGGTGTGGTGCCCCTCTTTCACTCTCAGGATCTACCCGTGGAGGCAAATCTATGAGATATTATATCCATTAGTTTTGTAGACATGGATCCCAACCCAATAGAGATGTCAAGATCAATATCTGGGATGTCACTGATCGGCCCTTGAGGACCATTTTATTTAGCTTTGCTAGATTGGCTGGAAGTGCGGCTCTTCATTTGGCAAACAAATATTACATGCAGTACGCCTTGGAATGCCTGGAACCAAAGGTGTTAAACTGGTGTGAGGTGGTACTTCCCGTGATAAAAGAACAACTCTCCAAGGTAAAGAATAGAAGATCCAAGAATTTTGGCTACAGTTCTATATTGACTACTTTTGCCTTGGATAGGATTCCACTAATGCAGCCTCAAAACATTTCACTAGGATTGCCAGCACCGAGGGACCCATGGATGCAGAGATGGGTTGATCTTATGGCCACACATGTTGGTCAGTCACAAATTTCCTTCTCTGATGCCTCCTTCGATTAGTTTGACCATCAGGAGATGGTCTTCGCGAAGTATCCATACGTCGAGATGGATTTCTGAGGCAACTTGTATTTGGCATTACCAGCTAGCAAGTGGTGGAGTGTGATAGGTAAAATGATTCTACCACATCTTGTTTATTATTTTTAATTTTTTTTTTGTATTTTTGAATATTATCAAGACTAATCAAACCCATATATGTGTGCAGATATTGGGCCAGTGCGACCAACGGCATGCCCACGGGCGGCAGTTGACGCCCTAGCAAGAGAGGCTATAGGGAGGGTCGTCCTTCGAGATCTAGACATATCAGAGACCCTGGCAGTGCTGTAGGATCAGATCGAGGGCCTCACACTCGGTATTCAGGATGTCAAGACCGACGAGTTACCTCTGAGGTTATAGCACCATACTACTGGTGTGCCGAGTCGATGGACTAGACTCTTGCATATGATCGCACATGCGGTGACATGTTATCACCAGCATCATTAGTCTAGGATTCTTTTTTGGATTCATTTTTGAGTTTCTTGGTCATATGACCAATTTTGTCTTGGACACAAAACATTTTGTAAGAACTATAAACAATTATATATTTTTTATTTTCAAAGTTTTATTTTGGTTAAGTTATGCAATCCTGATGCAAATGTTAATGTGAAATGCTTTCTTTACAAATGCTGCAAATGTTTATCCAAAACATAGTTTGCTAATGAATCAGTTAATGTTTTTAAGTTTATGGAAATGTGTTGATATTGAATGGAATCAAATTGTCTTTCCAAAATCCTGAATCTTAGGAACATACGATAAATAGCTGGGTTCCAAACAGAATAAACGCCCATAAGCTGAAGGATGACGAGTTGCAAATCTAGCCTGACAACAAGTCGTCATATGCCATGTGAAATGGCATCAGAGAGAAGCTCAATCAACGCGCTATACTCAGCGATGTTGTTTATTTATCGACCAATACATATCCCCCTGAAACTCACTAACTCACCACTTGGAGCAAAAATGACCCAGGTCGTAGAAGATAGGTTTCGCATACTACGACTAGCTCCGTCAGCATATCCAATAAATGGTTCCAAAAGTTTGACATCTGCAACAAATGCAAAGTGGATTACCTAACCAAAATGATAACTCTAAAAGAAATAAAAATGTAACAAAAGCATATATACAAAGAGATTAATACACTTAATCAAGCATAGTAACGCTTAAGATACAACCGGTTTCGGGGTTGTGATAGTGGAATCCCATCATAATCCACTAGCTCATAGGCTCCTTTTGTTAATACTCATTTAACAATGTAGGGGCTCATTCATAATGGTTCAAACTTACCTGCTCCCAATTTGTCAGAGTCCTGATCGTAAAGCAAGACCGGGTCACCTTCTGAGAAGACACGAGGCTTGACATTTTTGTCAAATTGTGCCTTAACAAGTTTCTTATGTTCTTCGTTAACTAGCGTGGCGTCACGACGGGTTTCATCCAAGCGGATTAGTTCTAAGAAACAATACTCTCCCTTCAAAGTTTCGGGAAGCATATCAATTGTGAGCTTGAGAGATGAAATTTCGCACTGAATTGGTAAGACAACTTCCAAACCATACACCAACTGAAAGGGTGTAAATCCAGTCGCATTTCTCAATGATTTCTTATATGCCCACAGAGCTGAGTACAGGATTAAATGCCAATTCCGCTTGTGGACTCCAATCATTCTTTGTAGCATGCACTTCAGGACTTTGTTGATTGCCTCAACCTATTTGTTAGCCTGTGGATAATATGGAGTAGAACTATCGTGGGATAGTCCTAATTTGGCAGTCAATTCAATCATCATGTGATCGCGAAAATGTGATCCATGATCTGTGACTATAGCCTATGGAACACCAAAACTAGAGACTACATGATTAAAAAAACAAAGAGAAGTTGTTTTGTCGTTTTTGTTTAATGTAGGCATCGCCTTGGCCCATTTTGTGAAATAGTCGACAGCGAATATAATATACCCATGCCCCCCGGCTGAGGTGGGGTTACATGTCATGAAATCTATGCCCCATTTAGCAAATGGCCCAATAGCAACTACTGGATGCAGCAGTGCAGGTGGTAATCTGGTCTTGCGATCAAAAATCTGACAAGCATGGCAACTTCTGACTGCAATTATGCAATCTTTGAATATAGTGGGCCAGAAGTAACTAGCTCGTAATATCTTTTGTGTAGTAGCATAACTAGATATATGCCCCCCACATGCGCCTGAATGACAATCATTCAGAACTTTTTCGGCCTCCTCATGCGTGAGGCACCTTCGCAGAACTGTATCGACACCTCCACAGTAAAGTGTATCACCAACGATCATGTAGTCTTTAGCTTGGTATCGAATACACCGCTATTTAGAGCAAGAGGTATTTGGCTTAAAATTTTGGGCTTGGAGATAGACCAGTATATCTCCGTTCCACGGATTTCTTGACGATATCAGAAACAAATTCTCATCCACGATTGATGCTTTAGATGTTAAATCGTTGGATGATGATGGAAGTTCACAAAGTAGCTCCGCAAAGACGAGAGACTTCTTTGATTTGGATTTAGTGAATTACAGATCAAAATCTTTCAAAATGGCTATCCATTTGGAATATTTCCCCCCCAATAATTGACGTGATAGAATGTAGGTCATAGGATTGCAATTTGACAAAATGGTAGTTTTGCAAAATCTATGTACTGCTTGAACAGCTGCTAAAGCCAGCTTTTCAACATAGGAGAACTTGCTTTCTATATCATTTAAGTTGCAGCTTAAATAATACACAGGATGTTCTATTCCATTGTCTTCTTGTAATAAAACCATGGCGATGGTTGTATCTGTAGCGGTGAGATATAGGTTAAAGGCTTTTTGATAGTCAGGAGCATACATTAATAATGCTTTTACTAGGGAACCTTTTAAAGCATCAAAGGAAGCTTGCACGACCTGATCCATTTGAAGGGTACTTCGTTTTTCAAAAGACGCATATAACCTTTAGCAAGTTCGGTGTAATTTAAAATGAACCTCCTTAGAAAGTTAGCTTTCCCTTGGAGTTTCTGAATATGAAGTAAAATTGGAGGTATGTCAAGGATTTCCTAAACCTTACATGGGTCGAGTTGAATTCCGTCCTTAGAGACTATGAAACTAAGTAATCGACCTACTAAACCAACACCAAAAACACACTTGTGCGGATTGAGTCTTATCTTGTAGTGTCGGCAAGGTAGAAATATGGCTCTCAAATGCTGCGGATGATCAGTCCGCTTTCGCTAATGAGCCGATAGATCATCGAGATATGGTTGAACGATGTGCTTGATGTCATGGAAGGCATTCATTGCCCTCTGAAAAGTTACCCCTACGTTCTTCAAACCAAAAGGTAGCTTACGGTATGTGAATGTTCCCCATGGACATATAAATGCAGTTTTTGACTGGTCCTATGGGCGAATATTGATTTGGCTGTACCCGGGAAATCCATCCATGAATGAAAAGATTTTGCATCTGGCACATTCATCAATTATCTAGTCAATGGAGTGTGTAGGGTAGTTTTCCTTTAGACACGCTTGATTTACATCCCTATAATCGACACACACTCTAATCATTCATTGCTTTTTCATCACAGGAATAATATTTGATACGCAATCAGTGAGAGGAACAGTGTAAATGAAACCAGCATGCAAAATTTTTTCAGCTTCTGCCTTAATGGTAGTGGCTTTCTTTGGGTGAACCGGTCGAATCTATTGTCATACTAGCTAGACATCTGGATACATCTTGGTTTCATGTTCAATAATGCTCAAGTCAATGCTTGGCATTTCTTCATATGACCATGCAAAGACATCTTTGAATTCATGAAAGAGAGTGCAGTATATTTCTAGTTCTAAAGGAGAATAAGATTTCCAACATGAATATTCTCTATACCATTAGATTTGGTCGAGCTATTAACAGCAATAGTTTCCTCAATATTGGACAGATTTCGCTTGAAATCCACTGTATTTACAGTATTTGATAGAAAAAAAAAAAAAAAAAACTGAAGGATGATTAAGGTCACTTGAATAATCTTCATTATTATCTTGAAGGTGGGAATGATGGTGGTAATCTTCCCATGGTGTCTCTCCTATCATCACCGATTGAATGATTCCTTTGTCTGTAGAATGTATATGAGACCAAGGATCAGAAGAGGTACCATAATCTAGAGACCTATCTATCCAAACACTTGTTGAGTGTTGATTTGTGTTCACCGCCCAGGCCCAGAAAATTGATTGCTACAAAGATTCTATGGGGCTTGTGGGCAACACCTCATGATGATCCACACTATCAAAATGGTCAGAGTTCTTCTTAATCTTTGATGATGTATAATATATCATATGACAGGTTTCCACTGTGGCCACTTCCGTTAGATTACTTGGAGGCAGGAGGGAAAAAGTACCCATTAAGGAAGGGTGTTTTAGGATACCTACTCCAACATTTTGAAGCAATTGAGAACTACCATGTATCAATGGAATGCTTCCAGTAGCTTGTGAACTATTGGGGAAAAAGGTTAGTTGGTCAACAATTGTAATTCCTCCCTGGAAGGGAAATGCAATCTTTCTAGAATATGTAGACACAACAACAACCATAGCATAAATCCAGGGCCTTCCCAGTAAGATATTGTAGTCAAGGTTTCCATCAATGACTTTGACTTCAATTTCTATTGTCTTGCCCCCCAGTTCAACTTTCAAGTTACTTAAAATCCCATACTGTGTGTATGTTCTTCCATCGAATGCTTTTAATGTCGTTGATGATCGTGACAAGGGTGGTGAGCATAAAAGTTTCCAGCAACTCATTGACATAATACAAGTAGATGCCCCCTCATCAATGATTGTTCGATGAAAAGTTTTATTGAGGGATTTTACCTATATAAGGAAAGCGATTTGGGTTGGTAACTGAGGTTCATATCCTTTATGGTTAAAGTCCACAAGATTGGAATCCGATGGATCAATCCCACCTATTTCTAATAACAAAGCCTATTTTTGGGAGGGGCAACTCTGTAGTACTTCAAGTGTTGACATAGTGGATGGTGATTGAGCCAGATCCTCCACTATATTATAGATATGTGCTACTTGAGAATTAGGATTAAATGTTGATTTATGTACTACTCCCTTTGGAAGCTTTATTGTTAATTCAGGAATGATGGATGGAACAAATTCTGGCGAAGTTGTTTTCGAACTACTGGGTTGATCTGTAGCCTTATTGTTCGACGACTGTGGATTCCTATAATCTTTATTCCTTGTCAATGTCAAAGCATCATTTTGTTGTTTCGAGATGGATAGCATAAGCACTTGTGATGTGCAAGCATGATTGATAGCAACCAAATTAGTTTCTGGGTTCGGAAACGGATCAGTCAACACCACTGAGGTACTTGAACTCTTTAAGAGTTTCATAACCTCAGCTTGATGTGGAAAATTCTTCATGAAATGGTCCTCATTACAAATGTAACATGGATCATGAGATTTATTTTACCTAGTAGGGTTCTCAAAATATTTTTCAGGAGTTAAATTCTCCTGTTTCTTCTTATTATTTTTCCCTTTTTTCTTGCCCCCTAGTTTCTTTGGATTCTTTCCCTTTCCAGATGACATGACATTAATCTCCAAGGCAAGAGGTTTTTCATTTGCTTTTTGACTATAAACTGCAAGGGCTTTACCAAATGGAGCCTTTGCAGTTTGTGTACTTGAGCTACCGATCACACTATCACTGGTGTGCGAGTCCCTATTCAATTTAGGTGGGTGAGGAAGAAAAAATTCTGGTCTAGGAGTGTCAGGAATTTTGTCGTAGAGCATGCTAGACTGAGTATAGGTTAAATCTAAATATTAAGCAAGAGTAATTACTTGCTCTTCAGTGACAATTCCTCCCTTCGCCACATCTTCAATAATAGAAGGCAATAAGGACTTAATAAACCACTCAACTAGAAGCTGATTAGGAACATACGTCTTTACCATTTGACAACGACATTTCCACTCATGAATATGATGAGATATGTGAGTGGTAGTGGTCTGTTTAAAGTTGGTAATGAGTTATGTTCCTATTTCGTACCTTATGGGTAACTGAAAGTGGGTTAAAAAAGTAGTGGCAAGGGCGCTGAAGTTATCGAATGAAGCTTTAGGCAATTCAATATAACATTTCGTTGTTGGACCAGTTAGCATTCGTTGAAAAAGGTGAAGCCTAATTGAATCACCATTTAGGGTGTTAGAGGGAAGTTTATGAGGAATCGATGGCCACCAAGGGGCATATGAAATTGGATCATTCGTCAACCAGTTCAAATCTGGTAATTCTAGAGTTGCTACAAAAGGTAACTGTTGATTCAGGTTAGGTGAAGCATACCCAGGATAAGATGGAACCCCTGAGCAGTAGGTCTTTGAATACCAGCATAATGTATTTGATTTTGGTAACTTTGATAATGTTGTTGGACATAACCATTATAGTATGGTTGTTGATAATTGTTTTCAAAATGCGGTTGTCCATTACCTACAAAGCCTTGTTGCTCAGGTCCTCGATAAGTTTGCTGGAATTGTGGTTGTTGATATTGTACGAGCCATGGTTGTTGGACCATTTTCTGTTGCCCAATACTAGAAGATCGACCAAGATGTGGAGTGATAGTACCCGTTTGAGCCTGAGTCGTTCCAGGTAAGAAAGCACTAACCTGAGGTTGTGATTGAGTTGTAGAGACAAGAGGCTGTTGTATTGCAACCTAGAAGACTTGAGGTTGACATGCAACATGCAGTGCTTGTACTTGAGATACAGTCACAATAGCAGGTGTAGTAGGAATATTCGACACAGGTTGGACCGGTTGCATTGAATATACAACCCTTGGTTGTTGAGACAGTATTGGTACCCAACCATTGGATGTAACTCCAGTTTGACCTGAATTTTGTTGTGAAATCTCATATGGTTATTCTCCAGGAGGGAACAATGAAAAAGCATACTGCCCTCCATATGGCAGCAATCTAGTGTTCAAAGGATATATAGTCTTTGAAGACTAGTCTGCCCAAATTGATATTGGAATGTAGGATCAATTTGTTGAGTTTCAACATAAGAAATGCCAGATAGGATTACAGATGAACAAATAGGAACAAACCATGTCATCAAAACAGTCCCTGAGGGGACTCCATCTAGTGATTAACTAGTTGGGATAGATGGTATACCAGCAAACATCGTAGGAATGGAAGTAAGAAGTTTTGTTGTGGTTGTATCAGATGACACAGTCCTAGACATTGATGGTTTCCCAGACGTATTTAGTCTATCCAAAATATTTCCAAGTGATTCGACGGGAACTTGCGATGAAGGATGATGAAAAGAACTAATTTCAGGAGTAGAAGGATATAAGTGGATCCCAGTTCCAAAATGTAATGGGGTACTAGATGGAAGATCCTCTACTATCTTTTCTATAGCAGTCAGTCCAAGTGGAAGAGGTAGACCGTCAGGTACGTAAAATATTTCTGGAGCTGAAGAAGGTATAGCTTCGCAAGTAAAAAACACTGGAGGGGTGAAGAAGTGTCTACTGTTACACTAGGATCAGTTTTAATGTCCTCATGCAACTGTGAAACTTCTTCTCTAAAGGCAGATGTACCACAAATGATCGGAGTAAATGTAGTCTCTGACGATGTTGAAACATAATTTTCAAATAAATCAGGTGAATTGGACTTAGTTAAACGAGACCGTTTTCCCAAAATGGTTTCATTTCTGGAGTCAAAGACGGTTGACTCGCTAGTCTCTGCGAATGACGAGGTTTTGATTGACTTTCTTCCACAATTGCAGATTACTAGATCAACTCAAAATTAAGGGGAAAATAATGTTATTCTGAGTTAAATAAATTTTAATGACGTTTTGACACAACTTTTCTTTTTCAATTTTTAAGAGTCAAGAAAAAGCTAAAGATGACTCTAGTCCCCTTCGATTTTTAATGAGCCTGAAGTGACAAGTGCTCAGATGGATCTTTTCTTTTAAGGAGTTGAAAAGGAATGGAAGTGACTACTCTAGAAATCTAGACAGAGGGATTACCAAACCAATCGCAAAACTGCAATATACACCTTGGTGATAAATTAAAGATAAATTACCAAGAACTTATGTACGGCAATCAATCTTCCCAAATGTTGTGTTCAATGCATTTTGATTGATAGGGCGGCAGACACGGCTTCCTATGGATAAAGTATATAAGCCTATTGTGGTCTCCCAATATATACTCAACGACATAGGGAGCACAAGTCCATGCTAGCACATGTCGTATCAAAGAGGAGGAATCACCCAACCTTCGATGAAAATGATAGTTACTAGATTTTACGATGCGGGAACACGTCTCTAGCTTAGACCTCTAGATGTGTTGCATTAGGTTCCAAAGCATTGTTAAGTTCATTGAAATTTATTTTAGAGTTGATCTTGTTTAGAAATTTTCCTTTCAATGGTTCACTGCGTGATGTATATGTAAAATTCCTAAAAATGCAATCTACGATGATAAACAATCGTTGTTTATTTTTAGCAATGAAAATCCTAGATACTAAGTGTTAGTGTCAGTCTTTATAGCCTTCCTCCAATGATCAAACATGCTCTTACAAAGTGATTTTGAAGTGTCAAGGTCAAATTTTGTCATTTCAGTGAGTCTTCAAGCAAAATTTGGTCACTAGGCATTAGGTCTAGGGTTTGCCCAAATGTCAGTCCATGTCATCATTCAGCTGAGCCTATCATCATTCATAGTGTTTTCATTATCATGTCAGTGTCTAATGAGTCATTTTATACCTTATTCATGCTTCACTTGTGCCTAGGCAAGTTCATTTCCCTCTCCTAGGGTTTTGAAGCCAATTTCTCTTGGACGATCAAATCATCAGCAAAACTCATATACTGATGTTCATACACCTTCCCCTATCATTAAAGTACTTTATAAAACACTTCCCATCCCTTAGATCCTCCAAATTCCTCATTTTTCCACAAACCCTAGTTTCTAGCTACAACTTGGCAATTTTCTAGGTTGGGCCTGTGTTTTGCCCTTTTGGATCTCTTCCCCTCACTCAATCTCTGAGATTCCACTTTCCCCTGCTTCCTAACATCCCTCCCCACTCCCAAAAATTTCCCCAAGAATTTAGAAGCCCCCCTATCCCCTTCATTTCGCTTCATTTCGACAAAATTCCTTGTGTTTCACACATCGGGACAAGTCGCACTCAAATGATGCTTCAGAGCAATAAAAGATGAATTTTGGGAAACTGAGAGAGGATTTTGTCCAAAACATTCCAAGGAAGAAAAACCTCATTCACTTTTTGCACAGGTGTCACGATTTGAGAAAAATGTCAAGAATACGGTTGCCTCAGGAGAATCAAAGACACCTCTGCAAGTTACCTTGGGAAAATCACGTTTTCTCCTAGCTTGGTTGGCCAAATGATTTGTTTGATTGGTAAAATGATAACTAGACACAACGATATTTCCAATGAGCTATCATGAGCTAAATTTGGGGTTGAGGAAGGCATTCAAAAGTTGACTGCAACAACACTCTTCTTTCAGGCAGCCTCATTTGGCACTTTTTGACCAGTCTTGGGAGATTTGATTTTTGACAGGTCAAATCAACTCCAAATTGAAAAATTTCACTTGGGTTGGAAAGTAGACTCAAATATCTATCCAACGAGCCATCCTGCACCCGATTCCTACACCAGAAAGGCCCTCAAACAAGGCTGTGAATGTGCGCGACCACTCAGGCTCAGTGCGCGACTAGTTGGGCGGGGCGCGAGCACTCAGTGACCCCTCTGCAATGTATTTTTCTAAAGGACGCGACCACTCAAGCGGGGCACGACCACTCAGAGCAGGGACGTGACCACTCAAACTTTTTTCTTCAGAACCACTCCAAATCGACTAAATCGCCCTCTTGCTTGCTAAATTGATCGAGGTAGGGTCTTCTAGTGCGTTTGAATGCTTGAAACATGAAATGATGGGCTTGCATATATATGTTTATCACCAAGAAATGTAAGGAGAAATAGATTTGGGTGATTGTTTGTTCATGTAGGCATTATGCTAGGGTTGATGATTTTTCAAGGCTTTAAATCCCTATTTATTCCCTCCTTGTTTCCTATTAAATTCACAATTGTCATAATATGTTTATCTCTTATCTCATTTGCAATAAATACTAAATTTCTCATCCCAAATTCCTAAAACCCTATCCCTCCCCCAAATCCTTTTACAAAACCCTAATGCCCTTTCATGCATTCTACCCAAACCCTAATACCTCCACACAACAAGGAAAATAAATGAACAACAGCAAGGATAAAAAAATGTTATGTAAAAAGAGAAAAGAGCAATAATATGGCAAAATGACCAAATATAAAAAAAAAAAAAATATTGCTGTGCATAGTCATTGGAAAATAGAAGACACACTGCTGTGCATATCCATAGCAAAAAACAAGAAAAATGCAACTGTGTATATGTATAAAATGGACATATTGCTGTAATTATTGTTTGCAAAAGAGTATTGTTGTGTCTCCCCAAAACCAAGCCCTGTTTTCCTCTCTACCCCTTCCCTAAAGTCCTGTTCAATTAAGATCCCTTTTCCCTTATGACAAGATGTAAAAGAAATTTTATTCCCCTATGACTAAATCCTAATTAAGTATTTCTTTGCAAATGATTTCCTAATGATGGAAGATGAGATGATATGTTTGACATTTTGTGAATTATCCCTTAAAAAATCCCTATTTTTACATATTTTCCCATTCCTTATTAAGAGTCCCTCCCCTAACATTTCCCTTATGATTTTTTCCCCTTGAAAACAGCATGCTTCTCAGCATTTTTGCAGGAAAGGGCAGCAATTTACTCTATCTATTTGCTTCACTTTGCTCAAAAGCACCATGTCAATCACTGAATCATGTGAGCAAAGTGATGACCAATCTTCTTCTACAGAGGTTGAGGTACAGCGGAGGCCTCGTAGGGGGGGAAAAGGTGGTCATCATAAGAGAGAGGAGCCCACCTCTTTGACAGATTTACAAGCATATCCTATGGCAACCTCATGTTTCCAGTACAGTTGGTCAAGGCACAAAAAAAGAGAAAGAAGACCAACCCGCTCCGTATCTTGGCCGAGGCTTCTCTCACTCATCATGACACTCATTAGCATCCTCCTAGCAGAAAAACCAAGAAATTTTGAGAGTTTTGAGGCATTTTTGGCATTTTTGAGAATGTTACAGGTTTTGGCCATTTGAGTGGTCTCACCCCGTGCGCGACCAGTCATGGGGAAACAGCTCGGAACGGGGAAAACTCTACATTTTTGGAATTTTTCATGCAAAAATACACTTGCCTAATGGATGGGTTTAGATTTTATGAAGATTTGGGCTCCAAAAGCTCAAAATACTGCAAATTTTGACTTTCTGCCCCTATTTTGAGTTGCAGAAAGCTGCCTTGGGAGAAATGACTTTTGAGGGGTCAAATCAACTCCAAATTCAGAAATTCCAGAGGGGTTGGCAAGTATACTCACAGACCTTTCCAGTGAGCTATCTTGCACCTGATTGGGACACTGGGAAGGCCCTCAAACAGAGCTATCAATGCGCGTGTCCAGTCAAAGTGAGGGGCGCGACCACTCAGGGAAATTTCACTGTTTTGACCAGTTCGGCCAGCAAAACACTGTTTTTACTTTGGTTTACTTTTGAGGCATGTAAATGATGGATTTTTGTGTAATTTTCATGGCACTTAGATACTTTTACTCTCCTTGAACACTTCTAGAAGTTTCCTTGATGTAAATGGTAAATATTTAATGCATGGATAGGTTTCCGAAGTTTTAGAGGCAAGTTGTTTTGACTGCCTATTATCTAGTGATTAGTTTAGAATTAGTTGCAACAGCTCCTAGGAAGCTGAGCTCGACCCCTAGAGGTGGGGAAAGGAGTTAGATCTTCTATATTATGCCTTCTCTTACTCATTTTCATGGTTGGACTCTTGAGGGAGAAGCTCTATTGTATATTTTACTTGTATCTCTGCAATTTGAGGAAAAGGAAGGCCAGGGTTTTGCAGACATCATTGTGGATTCTTGTGGATTATTGTGCTGATGGTGTGTTTCCTACTTGTCATTGTAAGTGTGTTTATGTGTTCCATCTCTTATTCTATTGCTGCTAATTAAACAAAAGAAGTGATAAAGTTTGAATTCATGCATGCCATGCTCAGCTTTCAATTTTGTTTAATATTTATGTTTTCCACTGTCTAGAGAGGATTCAAATTCATTGTTTGCCCTCTTTAGCCTCTCTTCTTTTCTCCTTGATCATTCATCTCAGCTAAAGGCATCAGCACAAACTCCTACCTTGCCCCAAAGACCCACCTGCAAAAAACTGAGCTCAATCCCCGTACCCTGAATTTCACTCCCTCCAATTGCCACCAAAAACCCCACAAACTTTAAATCAACCCTCCTTATCAGTTTACTAGCCTAATATCAATGTTTCTAATTGGTCAACTCATCCTATTGAAAAATCCATCGAGTTTGACCGGAGAGAGCCTTCTCCTACCTCGTAGGGCTAGCTACGAGGCTGAATGGTTTGATGTAGCCTTGAGATTTGTCTATCTCAGCCTAGGTGAAATTTCAAGTGCTAACACTAAGGAAAGAATATTATGATTCTTTTAAACAAAGAGAAAACAACACATTCTAAATGCACTTTTCCTAAATCATTTTTTGCACACAGTCTAAATGCAAATGTAAATGCATGTATTTTTTTTTCATTCACCTTAATGTGAAAAATGCCAAAAAGGAAAACTAAGTAGAGCAAAGATCTGAAATATTTTTACTCAAAGCGACATTTTGACAATTTCTTTTTCAAAATGAAAGGAAGACTTAAACGACACTTTTCAATTTCAAATAGAATATGCTTTTGACACTTCAAATATCAACAAATCAAATCAAATACATGGCAAAAAAGTTCAATCGACTATCTAGAGAAGGAAGACTTTACGACACTCCTCTTTTTGACACAAAACAATAGTTACGACACTTTTTGCACCAAAACGACAAATCGATTTAAGAAATTTTTTGACAAAGGATTGTAAATGATGGAAAAATACACAAAACATTTACTAATCCTAATCAATGGAGTCTGAACTATGTAATGCAGGCAGGCTTCAACAATGAGATATTACTCACAAGCAACAAAAAAAATAAACAGAGCTGAAAACAAGGACAAAAAAACCCAAATTTCAAGGAGAGAAATAGGATTACTTAGTAATCGCACCTATGCTTGATAGAAACATGGATTCATCGCACTTGCTACACTTGAGAAGTGTGATGCATACTGGCTTCTAGTGACAGACAGTGCGATGGGCTAGGGAGCGCAATTGAGATGGGTTTTGGCTCAAATTTGCAGTTGATTTCAGTGATTTAAGCTGAGCTATTATGGACAGTACAGAGAAAAGTATAGGGTTATGATCTTGGGAAGTTACTAAGCTACCAAAAGGGCATCTAGAATTCTTGTAAGTCAAATGTTCAAACCATAAACTAAATCGGAGATTTACTGAAGCAAAATTCATCTACTTTGCAATTGCATAGCAAGAGAAGTTTAAAGGCTATCTGGCTAACTTCAAGCTCCATCTATAGTTTATAAAAAGAAAAAAATCAACAACAAACAAAAAAACTATTCGTTCCCCAGCCAAGTCACCATTTTGTTTCCAAGAAAACTAGTGTCTTTTCTATCTGCTAGCCCCACTAGGATTGGTAGCTATCCTAGAAACAAACAATCAAAGCAATTTGTGATTTCCTCTATGTATGATAGATAAGAGAGAAGAAAAGGGACCAACCTAGATCTTTTGCTTGACTCCTTGCTTGATTTCTCTCCCCCTTGATAGAGTTTTCAACTCCTCTCCCATTTGTCCTGCTTAGAGAATCCATGTAGAAACAAAGTAACAAAACACCATCAAAGCATCTCGATCTATTATATCATAAACAATGTAGAATCAGAAATACATTGAACATACAATGGCATTCACAAATAACAAGATTCACAAGTACACGATTGTATGGAGGAAATCTCAAAGAACTTTATTAATATAGAAGGGAGAATTACAACCCAGCTGTCTGATCCAGCATAATCCTCCCAGCATCAAAGCCCTATTCACCTCATGAAAAGAAAAATAACCCAACAATACAATTCTCTTTCTTAAAGACAAACTATCAACACTTCCTTACAAATTACAAAATTCCAGCCCCTAGATCTCTCAGATGAGGGATCCATTTATAGATGTCTACAAGGGTGTGAGTCATCTTTGGGTTTTTGATTAGTGTCATTCCACTTGTAGTTCTTGGTTCCACTTTGATATTTCTTGGATCTCTTACTCATCCTTGGGCGAATTCAGAGAGGCAAGTGTCATAGGAGGAGTTTCTAGAAGATTCCATGGGTATCCACTTAGCAAACTATCTTGGACATTTGTACATTCTTGCTCATTGCACCCCACAGAAGGCCTCTTCAGTATGCATTGCACCTGGCTAGTGTAGAAGTTAGTATGCATCACACCCTGACAGTGGAGCAGTCAGTCTGGTCTAGTTTTGGCCAGTTCTGAGTGGTTTTTCAAGTGGAACTTCTGGGGAATGATGTAATCAGTTGACCATGATCCTTTAGGGTATGAAACAACATTTTTAGGGGTTAAAGAGACCTTGTTTTATCGACATATAAGATTGGGGTTGCAGTGCCCAAATATGTCTATAACATCACCACTCTGAAGTCTCAAAACTTCTTAAGACTTCTAGTGCATCCGCTATGTTGACAGACCCTTTTCCAAACACAGAGACTCATTTGTTTGTTACAGATCATGCTTCCACTTCACAAGTGCTCAAGCTATCCACCACTAGGCATAAGACTAATGTTTTGGTGACTACACAAAGTAAATATTACAGTAATCCACCATCGTCATCGAATAACTAGGCTACAAATAAAACCAATTCTTGGACTTCAACTTCGTCTGATTCTATTCCACCACCCATTGTTCCAAACTTAACAATAAAATCGCCAAAGGGAGTTGTTCATAAATCTACATTCAACCCTTGAGCTCAAGCAGTGAAAAATTATAACATAGTAGAATATTTGGCTCAATCAGCTTCTGTTATGTTGACACTTGAGGTGATTCAAAATTCTCCCTCCCAAAAGCATGCTTTATTGTCAGCAATTGGTGGAATTGATCCAATGGGTTCCAATCTTGTCATTTTTAACCATGCAGGTTATATGCCACAATTACCAGCACAGTTATCATTCTTGATCCAAGTAAATGCTTTGAATCACTGTAATTGATCAACTCGCCTTATTTGCCTTTAGTTCACAGGTAACTGGAAACGTTCCGTTAGTTCACAGACCTCCACTATCCCTTTAGAACATTGGAGTAGGTCTCTTCAAAGATTCTTCCCTAATGGGTACTGTTTCACTACCATCACCATCAAAAATTGTAGAAGTTGCAAAATTTGAGACCTGTAACATGATATCTTCCACTTCATCTAACTCATGGAAGATTTCCAATAATTTAGAAGTTGATATGCGTAATGAAACCATGCCACAAAGCCCAATTGAGAATCGCATAGAAATCAATCTTTTTCGCTTAAACAACAAATCCAAATCGATCATCACCGATTGTATGGGTTGATCGTTTGTTAGAATATGGTACTTCCTCTAATCCTTTTTCACGTACATTTTCTACTGATGAAGGAATCATTCAATCAATGATGACAGAGGAAGAACCATGGGAAGATTATCATCATCGATCCCATGTTCTAGATCACATAGAACATATTCCAAATGAACTAAATCGCCCTTCAATTGTTGATTTCCTTTTGAATTCTGTATTTATAGACACAATTGATTCCGAATGAAACTTATCAAATATCGAAGAAACCATTTCTATTGATATTTCGACCAAATCTAGAAGAATTGTAGAAAACATCCATGTTGGTAAATCTTGTTCTCCATCGGAAATTGAAACTCACCAGGATCCTTTTCATGAATTTTGTGATATATTTGCTTGTTCATATGAGGAAATTCCAGGTATTGATTCTATTATAGTTGAAAACGAGATTAAAATGTATCCTGATGTCAAGTCAGTATGACAATGCCTCCATCATGTTCATCCGAAGAAGGCTGCTGCCATAAAAGCAGAAGTTGAAAAACTTTTGCATGCTGGTTTCATATACCCCATTCCTCTTACCGATTGGGTTTCCAATCTTCTTCCTATCATGAAGAAACAAGAAACAATACGAGTGTGTGTTGATTATAGGGATGTTAATCATGCTTGTCCAAAAGACAACTATACCACTCCCTTTATCGACCAAATAATTGACGAATGTGCCAGATGTGAAATATTCTCATTTATGGATGGCTTTTCCAGCTATAATCAGATCAATATACGCCCAGAAGACCAATTTAAAACTACCTTTATTTGTCCCAGGGGCACATTTGCATATAGGAAACTCCCTTTCAGTTTGAAGAATGCTAGGGAAACTTTTCAAAATGAAATGAATTATGCCTTCCATGAAATCAAACATATATTTCAACCCTATCTAGATGACTTGCCTGCTTATTCACAGAAACAGGTTTATCAACCTACAACATTTGAGTGCCATCTTTTTATGGTGTTGACACTACAAAATTCAACTCAATCCACATAAATGTGTGTTTTATGTTGGTTTTGATCGTTTTCTTGGTTTTGTATTGTCAAAAGAAGGAATTCGATTCTACCCCTTGAAGGTTAAGGCAATTATCGATCTACCTCCACCTTCCAATTTACTTAAATTATAATGACTCCAAGGGAAGGCTAAATTTCTAAGGATATTCATTCCCAACTATGCTAAAATGGATAAAGTATTTACTCATCTTGTGAAAAAGGGAATTCCCTTCCATTGGGACCAAGTTGCGCAAGCTTCTTTTGATGCTCTCAAAGATACCCTAATCTGAGCATCATTAATGTACTCCCCTAATTATCAGAACGACTATTTCCTATATCTTACCACTGCATATACAACCATTACTATGGTTTTAGCCCAAGAAGAAGATGGGATTGAACATCCAATTTATTATTTGAGTCGTAATCTCAATGATACGGAAGTTAAGTATTCTTATGTGGAGAAGCTGGATTTGGCTTTTGTTTAAGCTGTACAGATATTTTGTCATTATATCCTATTTCAAAAGACCACTATCATTTCGGATTGCAACCCTATGACATACATCTTTTCATGTCAATTGATGGGGGCGAAATATTCAAAATGGATTGTCATTTTGTAGGAAATTGATTTGGAATTCATCAAATCCAAGTCAAATAAATCTGTAGTTTTTGCCGACCTTCTTTGCAACCTTCCCTCTACCTCCATCGACTCGAAAATGGAACCATCAATTCTAAATGAGTCTATGTTTCTGATCTCGTCATCTGACCCATGGTATGGAGATATACTGATCTATCTCCAAACCAAACTTTCTGGTTCGATACCTCCCGCTTGCAACAACGACGTATTCGATATCAAGCCAAAGATTATTTGATCATTGGCGACACCCTTTACGGTAGTGGTATCAATACGATTATTCATAGGCACCTTAAACATGAGGAGGCCGAGAAAGTTCTAAATGATCGCCATTTTGGTGCTTGTGGTGGACATTTATCTGGTTATGCTTCCGCACAAAAAATTCTTCATGTTGGTTACTTCTAACCTACCATATTTAACGATTGCATTATAGTTGTCAGAAGTTGTCATGCATGCCATATTTTTTACTGTAAAACTCGATTATCACCTGCACCACTACATCCTATCATCGTTGTTGGACAATTTGCAAAATGAGGCATTGATTTCATGACATGTAACCCTCACTCAGTCGGGGGCATTGGTATATTATTTTCGTCATTGACTATTTTATGAAATGGACCGAGGCGATGCTTACATTAAACAATAGTGGTGAGACAACTACACTTTTTTTCCTCAACCATGTGGCTTCATGTTTTGGTGTACCACGAGCTATATTTACAAATCATGGTTCGCATTTTTGCAATCGCATGATGACGGAATTAACTGCCAAGTTAGGACTCTCACATGATAGTTCTACTCCTTATTATCCACAAACTAATGGACAAGTTGAAGCCGTCAACAAAGTCCTTAAGTGAATGCTTCAATGAATGATAGGAGTTCACAAATGAAACTGGAATTTTATCCTATACTCAACTTTGTGGGCTTACCGAACCTCGATAAGAAACATAACTGGATTCACACCTTTCCAATTGGTGTATGATCTTGAGGAAATCTTTCCAATACAATGTGATATTTCATCATTAAAACTTGCAACTGACTTGTTACCTGACACTTTTGATGAGAAAGCATGCTTCTTAGAACTCATCCATCTAGATGAAACACGTTGTGAAGCCACATTTGCAAACGAAGCACATAAGAAATGAATTAAGGCACAATATGACTGCAATGTCAAGCCTTGCATATTCTCAGAAGGAGACCTGGCCTTGCTTTATGATCAGGAAGCCAATAAATTAGGAGTAGGAAAATTTGAACCACTATGGGTGGGCCCCTACATTGTCATCCATGTTTTGGAAAAAGGTGCTTACGAGTTGGTTGATTATGATGGAATTCCATTATCGTAACCTTGAAATGGGTTGTATCTTAAACGTTACTATACTTGATTGTGCATAGTAAAAACACTGTATATATGTGTTGAATGTGTGTGTGTCACAATGTGACTTTTAGAGTTTTTGTGTGGTTAGTAATCCGATTTTCATTTTTTGCAGATGTCGGAATATTTGGAACCATTTGTTGGTTATGTCGATGGTGCTAGTCATAGTACGCAAAACCTATCCTCTGCAGCATGGGCCATATTCACTCCAAGTGGCGAGTTAGTGAGTTTTCAAGGGATTTTTATCCATCTTTCTATGAACAATATCGTTGAGTATAGTGCATTGATCAAACTCCTATCTGATGCCATTTCACTTGGCATTCACCGAACCATCATTAGGCTAGACTGACAACTTGTCGTACTACAACTTACAAATGTTTATACTGTCCAAAATCCATCTATTCATTGTATATTCCTTAGATTTTGTCTCTTGGAAAGACATTTTGATTAAATTCAATATCAGCACATTTCCAGAAACTTTAACACATTGACTGATTCTTTAGAAAATTACATGTTAAACAGACATTTACGACATATATAAAGAGTAAATTTTGAATTCACATCAATAGTTGAATAGTGTTACACATAACCATACAAAAACACTAAAAGTAAAATAGATAGATCTTCAAAGTTTTACAAAAATTTGTGTCCAAGACATGTTGGTCATCTGACCTCAAAACCTTAAAATGAATATAGTTAATCATCCTAAGTAGATCTAATGATGCTCATGATAACATGTCATTTCCTAAGCTATCATGCGAAATAGTCTCATCCAACGGCTAGGTACACCAATAGTATGGTGTTGTAGTCTCATTAGTAAATCCTCGATCTAAACATCTCGTATGCCTACCCTTCTATATGATCCTACAACTCCTCAAGTGTCTCAATCAAATCTAAATCCCGAAGAACTGATCTTCCGAAATTTCTCCTCACTGGTTCACCCACCTCCTATTGATGACCCATTGGTCAAACGATGCCAACATCTGTATACATGAGAACATTTTTAGTTTAGTCTTAGAAACATCAAAAAACACAAAAACATGTAAAAACTCAGAAAATAAAAAATACATGGTCAAAACAATTTACCTATAGCACCCAATTGAGCACCCACTGGTAATCTCAAATCTGGATCTCCACGAAAATCCTTCCCTGCATATGGATGTTCCTCGATGATAATATGTTGTCGATGGAGCCAACTAAAGAATGTGGTAGAAAATGAGATTTATGACTGATCAACATGTCTAGCCATCAATTCTACCCATCTCTGCATCTGTGGATCTCTAAGACCAGCTAAATTTAGTGTCACAGGCTGAGGTTGCATCAATGGAATTCTCTACAAAGTAAAAGCGATCAAGATTGATCCATAGCTGAAATTTTTCATCCTACCACTTTTTACTTTAGTCATCTACTCTTTCATGAAAGAGAGTATTGCCCCACACTAGTTGAACATAGTTTGCTCGAGACACTCAAGTGCATACTGCATGTATGATCTATTCGGGACATGAAGTGTCATGCTACCCACCAACTTTGTGATAGTAAAGAGGATTGTTCGCAAGGGAAAATCACAAACATCCATGATGTTTATCTTTCCATCCTTGCTAGGCTGTGTACCTGGCCAGCGGAATTGTCGAATGTAGTGCCTCGCTGATTCACCCCCATAGATAGAACTTGAAAGAGAAATGGGGGCACCACGTCTCAACAATCTTGTGAGAAAGTAAATATCATCGATCATTATAGGGAGCACTTTGTCCCCTACATGAAAGACCTATTCCATTGGATCCCATGAATGAACCAAGAACTGCAATAGTTCTAACTGTTGCCTCATCCCAGATAACCTAAAATATTTGAGTAACCCATAATCTCTGAGGGCCTCAACAATACCATTATCATTTAGAGAAACCATATCCTATTCTTAATGTTTTCTTTCACACCATGTGATAGCCATTATGATCTGATCAAAGTCTGAAATCACACCATAGGCTTAGTTAGGATCCATTTCATGCAAAAAACTGAAGATATTTTGGGTAAGAATTATGAATCAAAATTCTAAACTGCGGCCAATGCACCCCTAGTCTGTAAATAGTGCATGACAAAGAAATTTCCTTCTACTTGACTACTCTGCAACGCAGTTTTCGATGCATAAGGGTGTGTTGATCCCAGGGCATGGTATATTTACCCTAGGGGCCCCAAAACCCTAAAAAATTTACCTGAAATTGAAAAAGAATGACCTTAAATGAAAGAGAAGAGGTATATCTCCTACCTAGTCCTGATGGATTGAAGAATGATCTACAGAATCTTCTGCAATGAGTCGTTGAAGTTTGAGATAAAAACTGGTTCAGAGCACAAAACTAAATGGTAAATGTCAAATGGTAAAATTACTTGATAAATTCTTGTTTTATGGTTATTTCAAGTTCATTAAATGAATAAACTATAGTTTTTACCTATTTTTACCAATGAAAAAGGTATGTTTAATCCATTTGGTGGTTCTTTGAGCAGGTTTACAACTGACATAGTGAATTTGACATGCATGATCATAAAATGTACTTTTGACCACAAAGCATACTTTTATCTCTTTTTCGAGCTATGTTAAACATCAAAAAAGAAACCCCCCTAGAGTCCTCTTTCAACTCTTTTCAGACTCTCAAAATATGAAAAAATTGTTGGGTTCTTGTCCTTTTTTATCTTGTAAACAGATTGGAAATGACATCTACTCAGTTCAATTTTAACCCTTTTCCAGACTGAGATAGATTACTTACGAAAAAGGAATATGTTGATCGAACATGGTCAATATGTCCTCTCTTGTAATATTTTATGCATTTTCGAACTTGAGAGACAAATTTACGAAAAATAACTTGTAGAGTTTTCTTTTTGTCCCTTTTCAAACTCTCTAAACATGAAATGGGTCGAGTTCTCATTGTCGTTAAACTCATTAAAGCATCAAATAGTGATAAACTTGTCTGTCATGACAAGACCAAGTTTCACCTTCGCTAGACTCGTTAAAACATTACATAGTGATGGATTCACCCGAAGGGTGGAATTATACTTCAAGCACATTTTATCCTCCTCAAGCTTGTTAAAAAATAAAGAGGTACTGGTCAACAATGACTGGGGAAAATGGGAAAAGGGATAAATCACTTTATGGTAGCAAGTCGCTCTTGAACATGAAATGTTCACTTCATCTCTATGACTATTTGGGTTGGGTTATCTACTTGATGGTTATCATACCTATAGTCTATTGCACCATCCATCAGTTTGGTTTTGGGTCAATGCTACCAATTCATTCAGTGTCACTGACATGTTCAAGAGAAGTCACTCAATAAACTTCATCCTTTGCAATACTCATAAACCTTCATTTTCATGAATTTCATTCCTGAACATTGTGTCATCAGTCACATTCTGTCTTCAAAATCATTACACTTGTTTCGTGTCGTTGATGGGGGATACATCAAGGCCCTCCTGCAACAAGTTGCTTCTTGTCGACATCAACACATTATCCAAGAAGTTGACTTAGAAACACCGTTCCAATCCCTTGAGGCTTACATACATCAGTGGCAAGTTTCTTTCTTCTGGTGATAGGTTGACATCACAGGAATTTAACCGAAAGACTGTATGGTGTTCAACATCAAAACATTTATTCACACCATGCAGAATGTAGTATAGTACCTTGAGAATCATTTTCACTATTGGTGAATTCTCTCGTGTCTGTTAAAAACTTACATCATTGGTTGGTAATCAGACGGTGTTTCCCATGTTCGACTCCATATCACATTTTCACATGGCTAGACTCGTACTTGAGAAAATGGTTGGATGAGATAGAATACCCCAGATCTAGTTTCATCCATTCGGGCTACGATTTCAGGACAATACTAAATCATCTGTATGATGGCTTTACACAGATGGTCATATTATCATGGGTCTATATTTGTAGACGACTATCTGATTTATGTACATGTAATGAAAAGTTTATATACTAAGCATGGGTATGCCTTCCCTTAGGAATTCATGAAAAATTCAAAGATATCATGATATTATGTATCGTAATCGACACATGTCATCGTCTTATTTAGATCCTCCTTATCACATCATAAAGCATATCACTCAAGATTATCATTTTTGACTTCATGCTTTAAGGGGAAGTTGTTACAGGTCTATTTGGGCACATCACTCCCAATGATCAGATCAGTGTAAATAGGTTATATCAAACCCTAATTCAGTTGCTACATGCCCTAGACATGCCACTTCATTGAGTGCTTTCATCCATAAAAGTTTCATAGTTTGAAACACTGCTGAAATGCCTCCTTGGGACACCAACGCAACCTTGGTCAAGGGAAACTACTCTACATAGTAGGTAGGCCCATTCAGACATGCACTTCATAGCACTTAGGCCCACTTTAGCCTGTGCTGGGTGAGGATGAGTGAAACTGGCATAGGATTATAGGAATAGTCCTTGATTCTAGAGCATTCTAGAAGGAACCCAACCCTTATCCTATCAAGATGAGATCAAATTAGGATAGCCTTTGATCATCTAATCCTCTATTCTCTCATCACTTTGAACATGGAAACTAATCATCCAATTCTACAAAACCATTCAATGTCATATTAATGACAAAACCACTTATATTCATCTATAAATTGGCCTCCCATCATAGGGCCAAGGAGAGCTTGGATATTATAGAGAAATACTATTGGTTTAGAGACTTGAAATCATTGTCAAGTAATGTTATGTTGTTGGATTGATGTTTTTATTGGTGTGATGAGGGTTGGACTAAGCTAGATGAATGACGAGATCTAACCACATTAGGTGTAACTTCTCCTTCTATCAATCAATAAAATTGTTTGTTCCTTTTCCAATACCTTTGTCTACATCTATGATCAATGTATGTTCAAATGTTGTTGATTTCATTTGTTTACAATAAATATATCATATGATTTGATTGTTTTCATCTTCTGTTTATGTTGGCAAGTACCAATTGAGAGAATTCAGTTTGAGCGGGAGTGATGGGGGCAACTCAAAGGAGATAAAAGGAAGTGAAGGATAACAAGTAGGTTTCTTTATCTTATTTGTTTATTGAAGGAAAAGGTTAAACATCTTTGCTTCAGTTGTTCTAACTGTAACTACACACTTAGGGAAGATACACTTATCCGTAGGTACCATATAAAAATCACCCATAAGTGTGAAAATTATAGTTGTTGTAGGAGGGCTAAAAAATTGCATTCCTGAAATAGAAACCAAAATTCTAAAATAGAAGTCGAAAATCTGAAGTTGGAAGTTATTTGACTTGAGTTGAATTTTGTGAAGGATAAGCTCATCAAAGAATAGGTTGTCTTGGTCTTGGATGGGTCTAGGTCCTAGGTCCAAGTGTCTTGGGATTCATCATTTGAATATTATATAAGAAGAGAAGAATTCTTATGGGTTTCCTCTCTAGGAGAGGTTTTGGCCCTAGCTAGTAGTCTATATCTTGTGTCCTCTTGTTCTATTGACATTCATAGTTTGATAGTTATTTTATGATAAGAAAATTATAATAATCAAGAGAATAAGAATATAATTACAACTACATCAAGTTAAATTAAAAGAACATCATATGCAGTTATCAAAGAAAAGAGAAATCACCCTAATCTAGTTGCCATTGATTTCTCAACACCCTCCCATATACAATAACATCCTCCTCAATGTTTTGTTATTGCAAAAAGTTTTATGACAAATATAGAGGTCAATGTGTCTCTCTCATGGCATCCTTAGCTTCATCTAGTATGAATCTCCTCTTATGAATCTTTGCCCGAGCAATGACTGGACTTTGAAGCAACATTGTTTTCTTGTTTGGGATGCATATTGCTTCTAGCTTTAACTCCCCCTCTAGTTACACCTAAATAATATCTTAATCAATATTATGGTTAGGATCATGTGCATGTTTTTTTAGTGCCAAGACATGGAAAAAAATATGTGTCCTAATGTTAGTAGGTAATGTAGGCTTATAGGTTTTTGGTTCCATTAATTCTTTATAAGGTCTCAAAGGGCCCACAATATCTTAGTGGAACCTAGCATAAGTTCAAAATCTCAAGGAACTCCTTTGAGGTTTTACTTTAAGATACACATGATCTCCTAGTTAAAAATATTTGTGCATTTTATTCTTGTCTAAAAAAAAATTCTACTCTTCTTAGGATGCTTTTGGACTTTATTTGACTTTATTAACTTCCCATTCCATCTCTTTCAACATTTTTGGTCCTAGTATAACATTGTTTATGAGATTATCCAACTCACTAGTTATCATATCTTCGGACATCGAGTACTTCAAATGGGCTCGTCTTCAACTATGTTAGATACCCATTGTTATAAATGAACTCCACTATGTGTAGATAGTCCTCCCATTTAATTGGTTTGCTCTGGCATGCATACAAAACATACATGTATTCCACTATTTGATTGGTTACTTATATCTATAATTTTATTTGTAGATGATACTTAGTTTGAAATTTAATTGTGTACCTAATCCTTTGACTAACCCTTTCTTGAAGTTGGAACTAAAATTTAAATATATTTTATATATTATTGTTGTAGAGGCATCCCATGCAAGTTTAATATCTCCCCCATAAATATTTATGTAATGTTGATTTATTTGTGTGTAGATTTTAATAGAATAAATTGAACAATATGTTGGAAATAATACTAAGAAGGGGGTGAATCAGTATTATCAAATCAATAATTTTATTTCCAAAATTGATTTATATACGCTACTTTTGTGAAGTGGACTAGTGTGTACATGCAACTGTGATTAGGGAAACTCGCATATACCCAGAGAACTTGTGATTTACACAATTTATCATGTGTTGATCTTTAACCAGTGCATCAGTAACTTATTAAACAGTGCAGTAAAACAGAATAAAGCATCACGCATAAGAATCATGTTATGAAACCAGCTCACAAAAAGATAGATAAACGCCTTCAAAATAAGCCTCTTCGAGGGGGCAACCTCCTTTACATTACACAAATGAAAAATTCCTGGATGATACAAATGACAAGACCTCCTTTCTATATATAGGAGTCTAAGAGGTCATAATATAATCAAATCCGACATAACCATAATAATGTAAGGGCACAATAACAACAATAGTGGGCTTAATAATAACAATATGGAGACTACATGGGCACAACAATATAATATGGGGGTTGTAATAATAACAATAAGGGGTTACACCAGTAGTATAGAGACCTAACATGCCCCTCTCCTTCAAAAAGTGTTATCCTCAATGCTTGAGTAGTTCTTGATGCTTCTGTATAAAATTCTTGTCATCCCATGTGGAATCTTGAGTGGGTAAGTTCTTCCACTTGATGACTCTGAAATTGATCTATTTCATATTTGTCGATTTCTCGGTTCTGTGACTATTTCAGGTTCAAATATGATTTTTCCTTCCTTGTCAAGTTCTCGCAATACTATTTGAAGTGGGATCTTCTGTAACTTTTGAATGAGTTCCCACTCCTTTGGACATATGGATTTGTAATGCCTGATGTTCGGAGAACACTTCCTAGAATCAAATGAATAGAATGATCATGATCACGAATAGGTTGGAGGCCTTTGTGAGTCTCAAATACCTTGTAATGATTGTCCAAAAAGTTTTGGAGATCTAGAGAAATACATGATTTTGATGTGGGATCCTCTAGTGAACATAATTGTGCAATTACACACATTTTTATTTATTTAGAAGCTTTGTCATGTTGTTAGAGTTGATTATCTTTCTTGTTTTCCCTTCAATGCCCCTCAATTCAACTTCCTTTCCTTCCCAAAAATATTCAAGAAAGTTCTTGAAAATTAAAAGCTATCGTACCCAAAGGTTGTAGCCATTGGACTCCTAGTAAAACATCAGCACCACCCATTGGAATGGAAAGCATTGGGCTATTCAATACATATTCTCCCATGGATAGCCTGATATTATGGAACTTTCCTAAGCAATTTATGGTTCCTCCACTTGCAATCATCACTTGACACTCTGGCGCTAGATATAGGAAGCAATTCAATTCCTTGGCTATCTTGCAATGAATACAATTATGGGTACTACCCGAATCAATCAACACTATCACCTTTTTCTTCTTGATATGTCCTTCTATCTTGATAGTTTGAGGAGTGGTAATTCCAGCCAATGCATTATAAGATATGGTCGGATTAATTTCTTCTTTCTCTATGTGATATTTCATTCTTGAACCTTTTTCTTCTTGATATGTCCTTCTATCTTGAGAAATTGTGGAGTGGTAATTATTTCCAATGCTTTACAAAATATGATCAAATTCATTTCTTCTTTCTCTAGGGTGGGTTCCTGGTGTATATCCTCTTCTTTTGATGTTCCTTGATCCTTTTCTTCCTCCTCTTCATAATCTATGTAAAATAACTCCTTCTCAGCACACTTATGACCTTTAGTGTATTTTCTATCACAATTGTAACAAAGCCCTTTTTCTCTTTTTTCTTCCAATTTTGTGGTGTAAACCTTGTAGGTTGTGGAAGGCTAGGAGAAAAAACACTTCCATAATTATAGTCATGAGTGGTGGGATTCCTTTTCTCCATAATTTCGCTTTCAATTTTTCTTGCCAACCTGAATGCCTTCTCTAATGAATCATGTTCCCACAGACGAACCTCGTGTTGAATGTTATCCTTTAAAGTCCATATGAAGACATCAACCATTTTCTTCTGTGGAATATCATTTACCCTTATATTCAATTTTTGGAAGTCCTCAATGTGCTCTACCATTTAACCCTTTTGTTTGAGATTTATCAATTGGCTAAAGAAGGTGTTTCTCTTTGTATCCTCATAATGTGCTATAATTTCCTCCATGAAAATGAACCACGTGACAAGTGGTTTACGAGAACAATGCCCTTTATACCATAAAAATTGATTTAGTTCTAAATAATAAGGTGCAATAGGTACCTTTTGTAACAGTGGTACACCATGTAGATCAAAATTTTTCTCCATCTGTAGTATCCAATTTACCGAATCCTTGCCATCAAACTTCCTCATCTCACGTTTTCTTGATTTTAAAATCTCGATCTTGAAATGACTGTAACTCTATACTTTCAGAGCTTTAAGTTTTGAAATTTCGATATGACCTAGCCCTCTAAGTCCTCTTTACAACTCTGTAAGTCTTATCACAATTGGATTCCTGAAGAAATGTTTATTCCCAATCTCCTGTGATGACATAATTATAAACTACTTCAGTAGTGTGAACTTGTACGACATGCCACGTGTCACTGTTTCAACCTTAGGTTCTGAAAATTATACCCAAACAAAATATAACCTATCCTATTTTTGTAATTTCTTATGAAATTTCAATATGATGCTCAGAGAGAAAGTTATGAAGTTTTCCCAAGGTCACCTGTTTAGGATGTAATTCGGGAGTCTGCAAAAACCCTAAATTCCTCAGATCATATATTCGATAATATAGAAATACAAGATCTAAAATTTGGAACCAAGGTTTAGCGAGATTTCCTCTCAAATGGGTCTTTTTTTAGCTTCTGAAACGTTGTCGAGAAAACGTTATAGCGAAAATGCCATGATGACCTTTTTGGAGCAGTGAAACCCTAGAATCCAAAGCTTTGATACCAAATGTTATGAAACCACCTCACAAAAAGATAGAAAAGATACATAAACACCTTCAAAATAATCCTATTCGAGGGGGCAACCTCCTTTACATTACACAAATGAAAAATTCCTAGATGATACAAATAACAAGGCCTCCTTTCTATATATAGGAGTCTAAGGGGTCATAATATAATCAGAGCTGACATAACAATAATAATGTAAGGGCACAATAATAACAATAGTGAGCTTTTATGGGGCACAATAATAATAATATGGGGACTACATGGGCACAACAATATTATAAGGGGGTTGTCCTAATAACAATAAGGGTTTACACTAGTAGTATAGAGACCTAACACATCACACATGAACACCAAGATTTAAGGTGTAAACCCAATGTGCGTGAAAACCACCTATTGTTGTCGTTTATGTCTTATTTTAATAATAAGAAAAAAAATTTACAATATTATATTGGTGCAGACTCATACCAATACATAGGCACCCACCTGCAGAAGGCTACAACCTTCTCTTGTTTTCCAGCTTCTACTGGAAGGGAGCTGCAACCCCCTAGCTCTTGTTCTAGCCAATGTGATTACTAGTATGTAGACGTCGGCCTAAAAAGGCTACAACCTTCTCTCTTCCTCCAGGGACCATGTTTCATAAATTTTTAGACTGGATGCTCCTGGTACAGAATAATACAAATGAAGGCCTCATTTCATCAAATTTTCATACTGGACCCATCAGAAAATTTGAAACTCAAACTGCATCAACCAATAATCAGTTAATCTGAACAATCCGATCACTGTCACCAAAACACTGTGATGAACCTAGGAATCAACTGCAACCTCAAAAATCATGCATTAGAATGTACACACTACTTTACTGAACCCAAACTGTGTGTATATGCTACTTCTTGTAATCAAACCTGTGTATACCTTCAAAACTACTGAAACATTAAACTTTTAAATCAATTCTATACCAACCAGCAATATACTGACCATCTACTATCTACTTATAGGGATTTACACATGCAACAGCAGTGATCACCCTTCTCACTTATACAATCAGTCAATCAGATATCAAACTCCTTATTCATTCAATTTTACATTAAGATCTAAGAAGACTTCATTGGCATACAACAGAAAAAGAGTAGCACTGATATGATAGATCTGTCATCCTTGAACATCAAGATTTTCTTTTGCATACGCTACTTAGAAGAGTTGAACTAGCATGTATATGCACCTTCACCAAAGCAAACCAGCATACATATCTGCAAATACTTACTTCATAACTTTGTTGCACTTCCAGACTTCAAACGAACCCAGGTCACGATATTTAAAGAATAAAACAGGTGTACATAATCAAATCTTGCCCAACCACTATCATATCTTTCAATAATAATTCATTTTAGTTCTCATGATCCTGATCCAATATTGAATTCAAGGTGCACAAAGTATTTCAGATCAAATCACAAACATAGCCCCTACAACATAAGATATACTTCAGATAGAAGTATCCCTTAGAAACCCATACACTTGCACATTTTCTTTTTATTTAACACTTCATAAGATATTCATTCCTTGTGTTCTTAACCCTTTGATCTTCACCTCCTTATATACTTAGATCCTTTATCAATACCTCAGACCAAAACCACTTAGGACCAATACCTTGGACCAATACCTAGGGCCAATACCTTGGACCAAATACCTTGGACCAAAACCTTGGTTTTCCAACATGTACGCGCTTTTCCTCCTGTGGGAGTGCGTATATACATATACGCTCTTTTTGTTTTGTAGACCATCGTGTATATAATGTTTTGACTAAGTGGACTTGTGTATACTTCTTAAACTTCTTTACATCAACCTTTTCCTTTACCTTCTTTATTCTGATCAGTAGACCTTAGTTTCATCTTCCTGTTCTTCTATACCACTGCCCTGTTACCTCTGAATATACCTATAATATTGTGAGTTGCCTTTTACCAAAACTGAATTGACTTGTGAGTGATTTTCCATCAAGAACAACACTTGTGTCATAATTCCAACAATCTCCCCCTTTAGACTTGATGGCAACCATGAAAGTGTTGATTATTGCAAGTTGTAGAAACTGTTAGAGATAACATGTAACACCAAAACACTCTCCCCCTTTGACATCAACGGCAAAGGGTGGACCAAGCAACTTTCCTCCTTTGATATACATTATGTTGTCCATGCTCCCCTTGAGTACATGTCGAGTCTACAGAGATATGATTCAAAATAATAACATGACTCTATAACTCAACTAAGTGAGTATGACCTCCTTATGACCAGTGAATCATACATACATCAATCATAGAACCAAGTGGGGATACACCACATTTGAGTCATCCACCCAACCAAGTGGGGATACACCACATTTGAGTCATCCACCCAACCAAATGGGGATATAGCAATTGTTTATACATAATAGGAATACAATAAATATTACATCCATCCCATGCAAAGTGGGGATACAAATTACATCATTTGTCCAATAGGACTCATTCAAATATATGAGAAGTCATATCACACCCTATACCTTTACATGACTTAAACAAAAAATGGTATAAATATCTGAAGCCATAGTTGGACTCAGCAAACATAATGCCAAAAATGCAAAATCCTTGTGAAGGAAAATGCTCCCCCTAAACCTTTGTGACCTGTGCATTGTTAACAAGTCATTCATCAAGGAATCTTTGTCAGCCATATAAAAAACAATGAAAAATGCATATCGTCATACTTTAATCATCAACATTAGACAGAGCACCCATATCAGAGTTTGACCCACAGTTTTTCTATTAAAAAAACATATACTCTCCTTCAGCCACATAAAACCGCATGTATACACGACTATACTTCATGAAACCCGCGTATAATAACCTTCCTCTAAAAAACTAAATTACTAGCAGGATGATGCAGAAACTACTCCCACATTTTGTCTGAGATATTCAATGTTTCTCTGGACAGTGGCTTAGTGAATATATCAGCAACTTGTTCTTTGGAGGGAACATACTCCAATTTGACCTTTTGTTCAAGCACTTGTTCTCGTAAAAAAAGGTACTTGATTGGTATGCGCTTGGTATTGGAGTGCATGACTAGATTTTTTGAAATACCGATGGCACTTGTATTATCACATAGAATGGAGATGGTTTGAGTACATGTGATCTGAATGTCTTGCAAAGTTTGCATCATCCAAAGTAGTTGTGTGCAGCAAGATGTAGCAGCCACATATTTTTCTTTAGTTGTAGATAAAGTAATCGAACTTTGTTTCTTGATGAACCAAGACACTAACCAAGAACCCATATAGAATGCGCCTCCACTAGTGCTCTTTCAATCATCAACACTTCCTGCCCAATATGTATCTATATATGCACGAAGAGTAAGGTATGTATCTTTAGGATACCATAGTCCAAAGTCCTGAGTTCCTTGAAGATATTTGAAAGAAAATTTGACTGCCTGGAGATGTGATTCCTTGGATTTTCTTGGAACCTTCCAACAATTCCTACTGCATGCATGATGTCAGGTCGGGTACCTTTTAGATAGAGCAAACTTCCAATCATAGATCTGTAAGTTGGTTGGTTTATTGATGGTGATTCATCAATAGAGCTGAGACTGCATCATGTTACCATTGGAGTACATACTGGTTTAGAATCTTCCATTCCGTACTTCTTCAAGACCTGCTTGAGATATTTGGTTTGTTAAAGAAAGATACCATCTTTTGTTTACTTAACTTGTAGACCAAGAAAATAAGTAAGTTCACCAAGTAAGGACATTTTAAATTCTTGCTGCATTACTAAAGCAAAATTCTGAATCATTGATTCTTCATTGCTACTAAAAATGATATCATCAACATAAACAACAATAATTAGCAATTTATCATTTTCAATATTTGTGTATAAATTGCTATCTGCAGAACCTTTTGTAAAGCCTTGTTGTTGTAGATATTTGTCAAGGCGGTAATACCAAGCCCTTGGAGCCTGTTTTAGACTGTAGAGAGCATTTTTTAGCTTGCATGTGAATTTTGCATCATTTCTAAGAATGAATCCTTCTGGATTTTCAATATAAACTTCTTCTTCTAAATCTCCTTCAAGGAAGGTTGATTTTACATCCATTTGATATACTTTGAATTTCTGAAAACTAGAAAGAGCAAGAAACATCCTTATGGCTTCAAGTTTGGAAACAGGTGCAAAAGTTTCTTCAAAATCCATACATTCTTGTTGAGCATACCCTTTACAAACAAGTCTAACCTTGTTTCTAATAACTTCTCCATTTTCATTAAGCTTGTTCTTAAATATCCATTTTGTTCCTATAATATTTTTATCACGAGGTCTAGGAACTAATTCCCAAGTATCATTCTTTTCAATTTTCTCAAGTTCTTCATCCATGGACTTGACCTAACATTCATCTTTGCAAGCTTCATTTACATTTTGAGGTTCGGTGGAGGATAGTAATGCTAGATAGCTTGAGGTCTTTGTAAGAGTTCTTCTTGTTTGTACACCAGCCCCCTTTTCTCCTAGAATTTGAGATTCTGGATGATTCTTCTAAACATACCTGGATGGAGTCTTTTCCCTGTCTATTGTATCTTCTTCTAGTGATTCATTGATTTCTTCTTCAATATCATTTTTATTTGATGCGGGAAAGCAATCCTCATCTTCCTCATTGTCATATTCCTCTATTGATTTCATCTGTTCTAGATTTCTACATGCTTCCAAAAACTCTTAAGTGATTCACGGTAGGAGGCTTACCATACCAAATTTCATGTGGAGTTTGATTTCTATTTACCCAAAAAAATTCTTTGTTGATAATAGTCATGACAACAATTGCAGCTTCTCCCCAGAAGGTTGCAGGAGTTCCAAATTCATCTAGCATAGCTCGAGCCATTTGTTGAACTGTTCTATTCATCCTTTCTACCGCACCATTTTGCTGAGGAGTTCTTGCAATGGAGAATGCCTTTTTATTCCATGTTGTTCACAAAAGTCAAAGAATTCATTTGATATTAATTCTCCCCCTCGATCAGATCTGAGACATTTGATTTTTCGATCTGATTCATTTTCAACTAAATCTTTGAAGGCTTTAAACTTTTCAAACGCTTCATCTTTATGCTTTAGAAGACCTATCCAACACATCCTGGAAAAATCATCAATAAACAAAATAATTTATTCTTCTCCACGAGGTGAATTTTTCTTTATTGGTCCACATAAATTAGTATGGATGAGTTCAAGAGGCTTACTTGCTGACCCTTCCTTTTTGATGAAGTGAAATCTGGTTTGCTTACTGATTTGACATGTTTTGCATATGGTATTTTCTAGGATGTTAATATCTGGAATATCACGAACTATCTTGAGCCTGCATGCTTTTCTTATTTGAGAAAAGCTTAAATGTCCCAATCTTCTATGCCACAGCCAGTGTTCATCTGTTTTTCTTAGATAACATTGTTTTTGTTCTCCTTTGAGTATGTATAAGTTGTTTGGATTTCTTTTACCTTTGATGACAATCTTTCCTGTATCAAGTTCACGAATGACACATCCATTTGATTGAGACACCACTTCATTTCCTTGATAACACATTTGACTGACACTCAATAGGTTATGCTTTAAACCATATACATACATGAAATTTCTAGTTTTAACCTTTTCTTTCAAGAAAACATAACCTTTACCTTTAATGACATCTGGGGTGTCATTTCTGAATGAGACACTCTTTTTCTTTTCTAAATCATTTTACGAATGAAGTTTCTCTTTATCAATTGTCATGTGTTTGGAGCATCCATTGTCGATGTACAACTGATTTTCTTGTCCGTCTGCATACAAATATATACCACATATTTCTAATTGAGATTCCTTCCTTCTCCATATCTTGGGATTTAATGGTGTTTGCTCCTTTTGAAGTGTTGGCCGTAATTTTCTCCTGCATTCAAGTTCTTCATGACCAAAGTTGTTACAAATCGAGCATTCTATTTCATTTTCAAGAGGACAAAATTTATTATAGGAACTTTTCTTGATTCCTATTACACTTGATTTTGTGCTTCTCTAGTCATGATGGTTTTGTAAGCAACACATTGAGCAGCCTTGTGTCCAAAGTTATGACATGAAAAACATTGCCCATTAAAGAATTCTTTGTGATCATAGAATCTCTTGTCATTTTTTCCCTGTTGGTTGCGGCCTCTACTGATATTCATCCTTGGAGTAAATTGAGTATGATTTACCTAATGATTAGTTTTAGGCATTTGTTGATGATTGACATACTTTTCACTGGTCTTTGCTACATCAAGATAGATTCTGGTGGAGGTTGATGGCTTCTATGATTGAGATGATTCTTTAGTATATCCAAGATCTGTCTTTATCATAGGAGAACACTAAACTTTGATAATTTCATTTAAATTTTCTGATTCTTTAGAAAATCTAAGATTGAGAGATTTTATCTTCTCAAGATATTTCCTTAGACCCACAATTTCACATTCTAGATTTTCATTGTGTTTTTCTCTTTCAACAAGCTAGTGGGTCAAAGTTGAAGAAGAATCACAAAAACATATAACCATATGCACAGCAAATTAACACACAAAACTTAAATTGGTGGAAAAGGCAGAGAGCCATCATGTGGTCTTTCATTCTCATGTAATTCTCATTTATTCAAATAATTTAATAATACATTTAAATACATGAGCAAGTGGTCTTAAGACGGTGCACCTATCTTATACTCACTTGGTTGAGACAAATTCTCAACTTACACACTAATTTAGTAGAGCTAGTTGGAGAGAATCTCTCATCCAAACTAGAACCCTTAGTTTGAGGAATTCTCATGATTTTATTTATTTAATTTAATAATTGGATTTATTATTGATTTTTAAGAGAGTGGGGCTAACATTCCTCCCCCCCAACCCCCCAAATGATAAATCCAAAATGAACAAGGAACCATCTTCCAAGTTCTCAAGTTGATCCTAAAAAAAACATTTGCCTGAAAAACTGCCAAAGTTGGACGCTGAAAAAAACTCAAATCTGAAGAGAACATGAATCAGCTACATGCCCGATTCATCTCTAAATGTCATTTGAAAACTCCATCATGTGTCAAGCCACAAAATGATCCAATTGTCCTTTGCTTGAAAACAACATCCGGTGTCCACTGACACAATTTGATGAACGACCACTAGCGTATTTGCTGATGATGATCACCTACTGGATGATGAAGGTGCCCATTGGCTGCTTCACTGATGTTGTCAAGACTTTCAGTGTGACAACCACTTGTCAATTTCATTGACATTTCCCCCCTTTGTCAGCTGAAAGGAGAGGCAATATTCTCCAATTATATTTGAACTCCCCCCTTGTAGGTGTAGAAGTGTCTCACTAGTGTACTCCCCCGTTCAACTGCACAAGAGTACCATCGTCATTTTATTGTTGGGTGCAATATGTGTGAGTGAATCTGGTTGTAAAACTTGTACAATCTTCTGGCTGTGGATGACCATTCCTAGGGATCAATCCATGAATAATTTATCTTTAATCTAGCTGATTTTCATTGGTTGCAACATTTATTTGATGTATGATTTGACTTTCCACAATGGTGACAAGGATAGAGATCAAAACACTGATCTTCCAAATGATCAGTTCTTTGATAATGAGAACATTTCGATTTGTCTATAACTTGAGTTTGTGTGCATTTGTGTTTGTCTGCAAATTCAATTTGTGTGCATTGACGTTGGTCTGTAAGTGGCTGAGAACTTGCTGAGGTGATTTTTTCAAGTAATCCAGCACTGATGAACTAAATGGGCTTTGAATAATTGTGGATATGTAAGTTGTCATTATCTTTGACATATCCTAAGCCGCGTCGATTTCAATTACTTTGAATTTCTTCCCATGGCTTGATGATGGGTTTGGAAGAAAGTTGAACTGGAACAACTTCAACACTTGAAGTTGGTTGGATGAATGAAGTCAAATGATAATCTATCTCTGGATTGGGAAAAGACTTGGAAGCAACACGCTTCTCTTGCAACTCATTTCTCTGCAGTTGCGACTCCAGTTGGAGGAACTCAATCATTTCATGTGCATGTTGAATATGCACTTGAAGGTCAGCAAGAGTGGTTTTGCTGATGTGCACCATCTCACTGGTTAATGATAACGTTAAATTGTTATTAATTTGGAACAATTGAATGTGTGTCACCATGTTGCCTTGCTTACTTTGAAGTCAGGCTCGCTTGTCATAGAAGTCGTGCTTGAAAAAAATTCTCACTTGAGTCAATCATTCAAATGACATGCTTGCTTGTACCACTTGTTGATTGTTGATACTTTTAAACACTTGCTTGAATGGTTGATTGTATGCTCACTTGATGATGATCACTTTGCTTGAATGCAACGTTATTAATTCTTTAATGAACTTTACATAGGCTCGCTTCTTGTACGTTGAACTGTTGTACTTGATTTGGTTACTTGACACTCTCACTTGATCTTAGATTGTTTGAATGACACACTCACTTTCTTTGCTTGCACTTACTTGATTGATTACTGACACTTTGTGCTTTCTTGAATGTACTCACTGAATGTGTTGATTTTAAAAAAGAAAGGGCGTCGAACACTGTTGAAAACTCACCCAAATGATAAATGTTCAAGTGACAACTGACTTGACTTAATGTATGCACTGTAACAAATCAAATGAGGGTGTCGGTTACAACTGAAAATGAACTTGGACAATTCAGTTTAAAACAGGTTATTTGCAAGTGAAACAAAAGTGTTGTTGATGTCATTAGGCTTGAAGTGATTGATTTGTAGCGTCCTTAACTTGATGTCGTGAATTCGCCGTTGGGAAATGTTGTTGCAGAATATTAATTTTATCAAGTCTATGATGTGATGCTTTGTGCTTATGAACTTAATTGATTATGGGAGCTTGATGGATGATTTGTATATGTGAACTTTCTTATGTGCTTGTAGTTGTTTTGTTTAAGAAAAAGAGAGTGTTTTACAAATTTGATTCAAATCATGCAAGCACATTCACGACACATAGTGTATCTATGATCCCCTTATTCAATTTTGGGTGGATCTAGGACACGATCACCACAAAAATATATGTTTTATTAACCTTCAAGATACATCATCATGACTATATCTTCAGTGAGGTGTCTGAAGCACAGACTGAGAACTCCTTGGCATCAAATTGTCTTCAAAAATTACTCACCCGATTTCTTCAACAAAATATGAAAATTACCTCCTTAACAACTACCCCTTATCACTCCATTACAAGAAAATAATCCCAACCATCAACCCTATTAGAAAATGAATCCCAATTTTCACCCTTATTACTCCCAAAATAAAAAATAATTTATCCACTCCTTATCTCTCCATTAGACTCTCAACATTCAACTTATCACTCTAACAAGAAAAAATTATTTCAAAAAAAATATACTACCTCTCCACTAAAAAAATCACCTTCACACCTTTATGGTTCACACAGCCAGCCTTTCGCTGCAGGGTTGCCACCTCACTGCAAATCGGGGCTGCCACAAAACTTTGAGATCCTGTGAAGCATCCAAGGAAAACAAAAAGCCAACTCGTGTGATGGAAATCCACAAAGAAAACATCTGAAACAACTTGGATTCTAAATTAATTCACATGATCTGCAATGGCCAAGACAAAGCTTGTGGAAGCCATAGGAGACCTGTGAAATTGGGAAAACTGTTCGAGGTAGGTACCAAAAATCTTACCGAGCAAAATAATTATGTTCAACAACACATGACTCCAATTTGCTCGGAGAACATTGTCATAGAGAAGAGCTTGCAAATGCACTTGAATGTGGATGTTAATTATTTTAGTTCCCCAAGAACAATGTCATATGGTATTGATCAGTCCTCCCAGTCAAACCATCACCGCAATGGCAATGTTCAATGTATAGGGATTGGAATATTGCCCCTTACAGAAACTCATACAATGAAGCAAGCTTTGAAACAAAATTCTTATCACACAAATACATACATGAATGGTTTTGGATTGCCATTTAAAACATATTCACTAGGATCACTCAACTTCCAGTAGTCATTTCCAGTGAATTCTGTAGCAACACCTCTGATGCCTGGAATCCAAGGCTATTAGTTTTTTTAAAATCCTTCTATGTCTCTTAGCAACAACTTGTAGTAGCATTATTACTTTGATCCTTCAATTGGACCATTCATGCAACCTCAATCATGCCAGACTTCTGTTTTTGATCTGCATCATCAACTCAATAGAATTCATCCATCATCATGGTAGCTTATGGAGGAAGAAGGGCGCTTTAGAATGCAACAGGAATACATGTTATTGCAGTAGACTCACGGTCAGGCTCTAGCTGCTCTACCCAATCAAGTGGGATCTGATTTTATTGGTGATTCTTCCAACATAACTATAAAACAGCACAGTTTATATTCTTCAGTTCCCGATGTTGTACAATTCAAGCCACCATTGTGGAGTACCCAACTACAACAAGAAGTCTTCGATGGAAGACACTGGGTGGCCAATCCGCTACATGGTATGCTAGGTTCATGCAATGAGTTAGAAGGCTCCTTTTTCCATACTCATCCAAGCTTCTGGCATCATCGATTGCTATGCAGAGAGACATAGGAGAGGGTGTGTTAGCAATAACAAAGCAAAAAATCATGAAAAATCTGGGCGACAACTTCTTGGTGGTGGTGATGTGGAATGGGGTGAGCTCCACTCCAACTCTTATAAAATAAATATTATCTCTGCTACAAGGTCGATATGACATGGCAAATTAAGAGTGCAGAAATGACATGTAAAAGGAAAAAGAATAAATATAATACAACAAAGCAAAGTTCTCCCGCAATTTCCAAAAGGCAAGTAGATATTTATATTGACAGTGGGATAATACAGCCAATTTCGACAACAGGCAAGTAACAACACCAAAGCTTTTTTCGGACCATCTATACTCCACTGAGAGAGGGATATAAGAACAATAAACTTGGACAATGCAATGAATGGATCTTGATGGCTTATTGGAATCAACAAATGCATCGAGTATAGTCAAAATATGTCTATGTGGAATAGGATCAGCTAGTATATGTCTACTAAAGGCAGGGCAGGTTTCTATAGGAAAATCATGCCCTAAGTGAATTCACTCTCACTTTGTTCCTTCCACCACATGAAGGACACTCCAATTCAACAGCCTGCACAACATTCCATTGTAATTATATAAACTTTCCATCATCGAAATCAATTCGCCAATCTTTTGAAGTGCTATAGTTGTAGAATCCTTCAGATGATTTTTGTGGAGACTAAAAATAACATAGGTTTGAAAGGTTCCATAATTTGTCTTTTCACGTTGGTCTATGCAAACAGGTTCCACACTAGCTCCTCACACATTGATATTCTCACAATCCTTCTCCTTCAACGATGAATTTTTGTGATGCAACTGTGAAAAGTTGAATGCCATGAGGATTGTTGTGATGTAGGATCCAACACAAAGATCAATGGTATGGGGAATCGAACCTCAAATGTTCCAACACAAAGATTCGATCTACAACAAACAACGTGAAGGCTGCAAGCTCTTCCTACATCCACACTAGACTTAGGATGCAAAAGCACTTTCTATCACTCAAGAATTGCAATAGGCACCTTCTGTCGAATGGTAAATAGCAATAACACTCCTGAATTCTACAACAACTTCACTGTTGGCTTCTCCTTCGAAATGTGTTTCTGTCTCTGCACTATTTCACCACTTTTATCAATTTAATTAGTGAATGATGGAAAATAGAGCGACACATAGGCTCATTTCTCCACATTCAACAGGCCCATACACACATGTTGAACATAACATAAATTGTTTTCCTCATGTGCACACAGGATTTACAACTGGTCACTGATTCATACTTTCTCATAATTTATAGGAATCGAATGTTATGTTAGACTGGTCATTAATATATAAGGGTTGTATTTAAATTGTAAATTGTAATCAAATTCATTTACATCACCTCCATTCACCAACACTTTACCTGGACTTAACAAGTGAACAAGTGTGGAAACCGAAATTTATATCCATGGTACTAAAATTTTCAGTGTAAATAGAATTTAGCATACAAGATTTCTTAGACCTGAACTCAGTTGTAGAATTCCATACAACCCATTTATTGGTTGCTTGGCACTGGTGGATCAATTTTTTCCCTTGATCTCATTTCTACTATTCTTATCTGATATGCAAACCTCAACAAAGAGATAGCAGGTGTATTAGTCGGTTCTACTCTACATGCAAAGAATGCATCCATAGGCTTGCAATACTCAGAACCAATGCACATATCATGGATCCAATGCTTCATACATTATTTGATTCCATTTAATGCCTTCCCATGGAAGACTACCATGGAATGATCAGGCACCAAATGACTATGGCTATGATAAATCTCACTGCAGCTCTGATACCTAATGAAGAAGAATAATAAAGCCATATAACCATATGCACAGCAAATTAGCACATAAAACTTAAATTGGCGGAAAAGGTAGAAAGCCATCATGTGGTCTCTCATGCTCATTTAATCCTGATTTATTCAAATAATTTAATAATACATTTAAATACATGAGAAAGTGCTCTTAAGATAGTACGTCTATCTTAGACTCACTTGGTTGAGACAATTTCTCAACTTACACACTAATTTAAGAGAGCTAGTTGGGAGAATCTCTCATCCAAACTAGAATCCTTAGTTTGAGGAATTCTCATGATTTTATTTATTTAATTTAATAATTGGTTTTATTATTGATTTTTAAGAGAGTGGGGCTAACAAAAGTATCTATGATCATATTCTTTTCTTTTAAACAGATTTTGAGTTTAGTGATTTCTTCAAGAAAATATTCCTCTTCTAATGCATCCAAAAAATCATCATTCTTATAGGCCATGAGAAGTCTATAATCTTGTTCAGTTTTATCTTCATCATTATTAGATAAACCATCACTATCTTTATGCGTATAGTAACTCCTTCTATTCACAACTTATTTTCTATTGCCTTTTGCATATTCCTTCCATTTTTCATATTTATCTTTATGAGGACATTTGCAGCATAGTGACCAACTCTACCACAAGCAAAGCATTTGAAAGGTAGCTTACCTCTGAATCTTCCAGAACCCCATTGAAGCTTCTTGACAAAAATTTTCTCATCTTCTTCTTCTTAAATGTGTCCTGATTCATGGTGCTCTTCCTTTTCTTTTCCCTTTGCTAATGCTTTAAATGCATCTTCTCTCATATTTGATGGACCTCCTTTTCTCATTTCAAAAGCAATTAGGATTCCATGAAGTTGAGTCACAGTCATAGTCTGAAGATCCTATTTTTCTTCTATGGCAGACACTTTTGACTCAAATTTGGAAGACAAGGATCTCAAAATTTTCTCAACTAAAGTAACTTCCTTTATCTCTTCACCCAAATTCTTCATACAATTAACAATCTCATCTATGTGTAAAAAGTAACTAGAAATACTCTCATCACTACGCATCCTAAGAGTTTCATACTGAATTCTGAGAGTTTGAAGCTCATCACGTTTTACCTGAGAGCCTCCTTTGTAGCTCTGAATTATTTTTTCCCATATCTCTTTGGTTGTCTTGAGTTGCATGACTTTGACAAATTGTGATTCGGACAGAATTCCCAATAACGTTTTGACTGCTTTGGCATTGGTTTCGTATCACTTATTACCTGCAGACTCTGTAGGAATTACTGTTGGTAATTGATATCCTCCTTCCATGATTTCCCAAACATCTGCTCCAAGTGATTGTAGGTAGGCTCTGGTTCTTATTTTCCAATATACTAAGTTGCTCCCTTTGAACATTGGTGGTCTGATGGATCCATGCCTTCGTGATTATTCATCTTGAAAGATCTACCTTCAAGCGATCAAGATTCTTCTAAAGGACCTGCTCTAATACCAATTATTGGAAATAATACTGAGAGAGGGGTGAATCAGTATTATCAGATCAATAATTTTATTTTCAAAACTGATTTATATACACTACTTCGGTGAAGTGAACTAGCGTGTACACGCAACTGTGATTAGGGAAACTAGCGTATACCCAGAGAACTTGTGATTTAGACAGTTTATCATGTGTTGATCTTTAACCAATGCATCAATAACTTATTAAATAGTGCAATAAAACAAAATAAAGCATCACACATGAACACCAAGATTTAAGGTGGAAACACAATGTGGGTGAAAACCACCTATTGTTGTCGTCTCTGTCTTCTTTTAATAATAAGAAAATTTGTTTACAATTGTGTACTGGTACAGACTCATACCAGTACGCAGGCACCCACTTGCAGAAGGCTACAACCTTCTCTCATTTTCCATCTTCTACTGGAAGGGAGTTGTAACCCCCCTAGCTCTTGTTTTAGCCAATGTGATTACTAGTATGTAGGCATCAGCCTACAAAAGGCTATGGCCTTCTCTCTTCCTCCAAGGACCACATTTCATAAATTTTCAGAATGGATGCTATTGGTACACAACAATACACATGAAGGTCTCGTTTCATCAAATTTTCATACTAGACCCATCAGAAACTTTGAAACTCAACTGCATCAACCAACAATCAATTAATCTAAAAAGTCATATCACTATCACTAGAACACTGTGTTGAACTCAGGAATCAGCTGCAACTTCAAAAATCATGCATCAGAGTGTATACGCTACTTTACTGAACCCAATCTACATGTATACGCTACTTCCTATAACCAAACCTACGTATACCTTCAAAACTACTGAAACATTAAACTTTTGAATCAAGTTTGTACCAACCAACAATATACTAACCATCTCCTATCTACTTACATGGCTTTACACAGGTAGAAATAGAGATCACCCTTCTCATTTATACAATTAGTCAATCAGATATCAAACTCCTTATTCATTTAGTTTTACATTCAGATACAAGAAGACTTCATTCACAGACAACAGTAAAACAACAACACTGATCTGATAGATCAGTCATCATTGAACATTAAGCTTTTCTTTTGCATACACTACATGGAAGAGCTAAACCAGCATGTATACGCACCTTCACCAAAGCGAACCAGCGTAAAAATTTGCAAATACTTACTTCATAACTCCGTTGCACTTCTGAACTTTAGACAAACCCAGATCACGATATTGATAGAATAAAATAGGTGTACATAATCAGATCTAGCCCAACCACTATCAGATCATTCAATAATAATTCATTTCAGGTCTCATAATCATGATCCAATATTGAATTCAAGGTGCACAAAGTATTTCAGATCAAATCACAAACATTGCCCCTGCAACATAAAATATACTTGAAATAGAAGTATCCCTTAGAAACCCATACACTTGCACATTTTCTTTTTATTTAACACTTCATAAGATATTAATTCCTTGTATGCTTAACCCTTTGATCTTCTCCCCCTTATATACTTAGATCCTTTATCAATTCCTCGGACCAAAACCACTTATGATCAATACCTTGGACCAAATACCTCAGATCAAAACCTTGGTTTTCTAACATGTACACTCTTTTCCTCCTGTGGGAGTGAGTGTATATGTATACACTCTTTTTTTTTCTGTGGACCAGCGTGTATACACTTTTTTGACTAGGTGGAACTCTGTATACTTATTAAACTGCTTTACATCAACCTTTTCCTTTACCTTCTTTATTCTGATCAATAGACCTTAGTTCCATCTTCCTGTTCTTTTGTACCACTGTTATGTTACCTCTGAATATACATGTGGTACTGTGAGTTACCTTTTACCAAAACTAAGTTGACCTGTGAGTGATTTGCCATCAAGAACAACAATTGTATCATAATGCCAACACAATATTACACCACCACCATGATAATATCATGTTGTTTTAGTATTTTAGGTAGTAGAGTAATGACATCCATAATAATTACCTTCCATATCCATTCAAGAATTTGCAGACATTGTAAAAATCTTGCAAGGTGATTGTGTTTAGCCTTGACTTGTTGGCATTCAATGCCTCTTGCAATGTATTCTACAATCTCGTTTTTTAGCCTAAGCCAATAATACTACTTATTTACTGCCATAATAATTCTTCATTAGCTAAGTGTCCCAAATATTGTTTCTTATGCAATTCATATAATATCATTTTTTTCAACTCTACCAAATTGGGAATGTATAATATATACTTAGATATTTGAAATACTTCTTTGGTCATCTGGTATCCATCACAACTTTTATTTGATGGTTGGGATAGCACACTATCTCTCAACAGATTTGACATTCCTATGGTGTTTTATTGTATTGCAATTTTTCTAGAATAAAATCCATAATAGACACATTCACCTATCAACATTTTGAATCCATATCAAGATTCATCTTTAAGACCAAAACTCGAGGGTGGATAATGAAGTGTTCATCAATAAATAGTAGAGAAGATGTTAGAGATAAATCTAAGACATCTCCTTGTTTGGCATCTTCTCTACTATTTATTGACCATCTCCTCTTTTTCCATCCTTGAATTTTGGTATTGAATATAAATACAGATTTGGATTTGAAACATCAACTAGAAAAGATGCCAAATGTAGATTTCTCTCTAGAAATTTGCTATCCAAATTGTATCTCATTTGAAAAAATGTCCATCCTCATGCAAACCTTCTTTTCTTCTACTCTTTAAGTATGAGTCATGGATATTGATGGTTATTAAATGTATCACTTGCATGATTATATTGAGAACATATACTACTATGTCTACTTTTTTTCCTTTATGTGCTTTATCTTCAAATCATATTCACGGAGAAAGGATAACTATTTACCGTGTTGGGAATTCAAGTGCAGATAATCAAATAAGTATCTCAACCCACTATGATTAGTCATCAACACAAATTTAAATCCTATCACATAGTGTCTCTGCATCTTCAATGCATGAATGATGGATACAAGTTATAAGTGATGAGTGGCATAGTTTTTTGCATGTTCCTTTAACTTTCTAGATTCATATCTCACCACATGTCCACCTTGCATCAAAACTCCACCAAGCCCTCATTTACATGTATCTATGCCCACTATAAAGTCTTTTTTTGTACCCACTATCTTTAATGTCAACACATTTGTGATAAGTTGTTTAGATCTTTGTAAAATCTCTTCACAATTTGAAAGTCGTACACATTTAATTCCTTTATTTTGCAAAGAAGTGATGGGATAACTCATATTGGAGAACCCCTTGATGAATCTATAAGAGTATCCCTGCAAGTCCCATAAATGATCTCATCTTTTTTACATTCATTAGAGTGGGCCAATATATGATGGATTTAATGTTTTTGGATCCACTACAATACCATTTTTTAGAAGACATGTCCTAGGCAATGGACCTATTTTTGGTAGAAATCACATTCATTGAACTTGGCATATAATTATTGTTTTTTTAATATTTGTAGGACTATTCTCAAATGGTATTCATGATTTGCTTCAAATTTTCAGTAGATGAGGATATCATCAATGAACATCAAAATGATCTTATCCAAATACTTACTAAAGATATTATTCATAAGACACATGAATGTGGCTAGTGTATTGATAAGTCTGAAAGGTATAACTTACTTGATGAAATAGCTTATCAATTTGAGGTAATGGGGACTTATTTTTTATTGTGACTTTGTATAGCTATCAATAGTCAATGCACAATATAAGGGTCCTATCATTATTCTTTATGAACAACACCAGGGCTCCCCCAGGAAACACACTTGGTCTACTATATCCTTTATCTAACAATGCTTATAACTACATATTCAGCTATATTAATTTAGGAGTACTCATTATATAAATAGATTTAGATATTGGTGTAGATCTTGGCATCATATCAATTGTGAAGTCAATCTCTCTCTTAGGAGTTAAACTAGGTATCTCATTTGGAAATGTGTCTGACTTATTAGAGTACTAGAAAACCTTCGAGAAATGATCCCTTGCCTTTTATTGTCTCCAACACACAAGCCATATGAAATTGACAATATTTTCCAACACTCTTCTTAAATTGTAATTCTAAGACATTTCTAATAGAGATGGATTTTTGATTTCCTTTCCCTATTATTCGATTCCCATTATCATCCATGCAATCAAGATTTTTATGGAAAACATCTAGCTTCACCTTATGAGTTATTAGTCAATCCATGCCAGTCATGATATCATAAGATCCCAATGGTAAGATATCTAAATTTTCTTATGTGGTTAATCCATTCATATCCAAGGGACATGACTCAACCAACTCATTTGCCTTTTTTTAGTTCCTATATATAACTACACTAGCCATAATTTCTTGTGCTTTTATTTTTTAAGGTTATAGGTGTGAACAATTTTAGGCACCACAAAACTATAACTAGATCTTGGATCAATGAAAATAGAAACATATTGTGTAGTAATATTACCTCTAATTTCCACCACTAAAATTTGTTGGTTTACTAGCTAATATTATAATGCCATATAGATTCTAGGAATGGTATTTACATCATCGTTAAATGTTGTAGCTTCTTGAAGGTTGTGAACAATGCTAGTTTTACATTTTATATTTTTTTTCTCTACATCTCCAACATTTTAGATGTCCTTTTCAAGGATCACTTAGGTTCCCTTTCATTTATTCCACTAGCTTATTTCCACTTTTATTTGGAAAAGATTACTAGAAGCTTTTTTATCTTGAGTGTTTTGGCTTAAAGGTCTTAGACTATTTTTTGTACAACTAGGGTTTGGACCCTTTATTTCTCTATTCGACCTATTATTTTCTCTTTTCTCTCATGCTTTGTTGAATTATTTTTTATTTTTACTCTGTTCATAATAGTGATTAGCCTTTCTAATGGTTTCAACATGCATTTTAAGCTCATCAAATTCAATTATGTCTCTAAAGGATTGAGGTAACCCACCAAGAAAAAGTTGGGTTTTTCTCTTTTCATCCTTGATATACGGAATATGTCTTAGTAGTTCTAAAAATTTACCCACAAAGTCATCCATAGTCATCTGTCATAATTTTATTTCATGAAATTAAGTGATTTTTCCATAATACTATATTTTTGAAAGGTAATGTTTCTGAAAGTATTCCCTAAAATGTCTATAGGTGAACTTCCTCTCACTACTATTATTTACATTCTTGAGATCTTCCCACCATGTATATTATTTTCCATTCATATAGAAATTTTCCACTCTCACTTTCATGTTTCCAAAGTATCCATGTACACCTAAAAATAATTCCTCATCCCAAGAAGCCATGCCTCATCTTCTTCTCTTGATTTCACCTCACCATTAAAGATGAGTGGTTTTATTTTCCTAAATTCTCCCTATAAATAATATTTGGTTTCTTCCTCTTCTTGTGCTTGTGGGATAAATTCCTTTAACCACCATTAGTTGAATCTTTAGAAGTAGTGATCTGGAATTTATCCAGGGTAAAGAATGAACGGTATTACAGACTCGTGCATGGAGGTGCCTAAGTTACTTATGCAACAGATCGATAAGATTGCTAGAATACATAGACATTGAAGTAATCAAATAAAACATAACAGTCAAACATGTAAACAAAACAAGTTTAATAAGGAGTCCACTCAATGCTCCTGGGCTACGTCTCCCAATCTAGCCTTTCAGTGGTGGCCTCTCTATTATGTTTCCAAGCAGAGATTTTACAACGGTGAGCTTGATTCGAGTCTCACTAACAGAATGAAGTCAGTAGGAATGGAGTGCACAGACTCTCCTTACTAAACTCGACCTTTGAGGGTCACAGTAGTATGACAAGCCTATGCCAAGGAGCTTGCTTGAACCTCTCAAGCCTTCAATGGAGTACACAGACTCTCTGACTCTCTCTGGCTCTCTCTGGCTTGATGTTGCCTTTAGGTCAGCTCGAATTCTACTCTCTATTCTCTGTTGTTGGCTTTCTGTGTCTCTTTGATGTCTACCTTTCTATGTGTTTCCCATCCTCTGCTTCTGTCAGTTCATGGCTTGAAAGCCATTATTCTCTTTGACTACTCATTTCTACTTCCTAGCCTTTTGGTTTCCTTTCCTCTATCTGTTTGAATTCCTCTACTCTGTGTCATCATCACTGGGTAATGCCCTGCAGGGAGGTGGCCACCTGTTTGCTCATGAACTAGGTTTTAGATTCCCTGAATCATACTCAAATGGCCGTTAAATCTGTTTGCTTCAAGATCGCCCATAAACATGAATCATTTGCCAACTCATCATCCACATTGAATGTCAAATCCATGTCATCTCTTTTTGACCTGTCGAATCCGGTCAGTCATCAGGGCCGTATCTCCACTATCGATATGGACCCCCTAGATCCTATGTTTGGCCTTCATATCGGGCAGACAAGTCACACGATGTTTACCTATCTGATGCGGGCAGTTTTCTCTCTCTTCCACCAAATGATTGTCATTCGATGTGTGGCATCAGGCGGGACTCTTACCGCCTCGAAGCCTTCCGATATCCTATCAATTTTGGGGAATCTGTGCCATGGAACTGAAACATTTACTTTTCCGAGTTTTATAGTGTTTTTGGGTCTGATCGTTCCGGGGCTTTCCTTCACTGAGGGGGATGCCCTACGATGTGCAATTAGCGCTAATCGCATATCAAAATCCACCTCTGTTTCTTGATCCGACCTCCAGTTTTGCCAGTTTCGTACCATTGCACTTTACCATGGGCCAATGGTCTACGCACTCGACTAAGGGTCCTCGTTGCTCCACTCTGGCCACAACTAGAATTGTTATGAGGATTCCTTCTAATAGCTTCGATCTTTTCTAGGACTTGAATCTTTTAGCATAATTGAAATAGTCATGAAAACTTAGAGAGTTTTAGGATCCAATTCGGATCATGGCCTTCCCACTAAAAATGCTTTTGGACAACCAAAAGTTGGTTTTATTTCAAGCATCAATCAAGTGAAGATATTACTTCCTCTCTTGTTGAATTTCTATCCATTTCTCACTACTTGGCTTTGAACCTTTGAGTCTGATCTTGAGGTACTCAACACCACCTCTGCGTGTAGTTCTTACCTTCCTGTCCAGCACTGTATCTTCCTGCAACTCATTAAGATATTCAGGTAACAGATCATCAATAGAAGACAATTGACTTTTCTCTTTAGGATCTTCAATTAATGAAGGTTCAAATAGTCTCAAGTTGTTTGCATTAACAACTGAATAGATGTGCATGTACGCTGGTAGATCAAGGCGAAAAGCATTCTCACCAATTTTCTCAAGTATCTTGAAAGGTCCATACATTATTGGCTTCAGCTTATTACCTTCACCTTGCATCTTGTCTTTGCTGATATACAGCCAGACTTGGTCACCAACTTGGAAACTATGCTCCATTCGATGCTTGTCATGCCTTGCCTTGTACTTGGCTTGGCTATTTCCCAATTGTTCCTGTATTTCCTGGTGAATCTCTTGGATTTGTTCAATGAACTTGGTTGTCTTGTCCACATCACTGTGTCCATCAACTTCTATGTCTTTACCAAAGACAAAATCCAAGGGATACCTTGGTGTGAAACCAAAACAGGTCTCGAAAGGAGATCTCTGTGTAGAAGAATGTTTAGCTCAGTTTTAAGTATGCTACACATAGCATAAATGTTCATCCCAAAGTTTTGGATGCTTGCTGCAATAGCCTTTGAGCAACTGGATCACTGTCCTGTTGACCACTTTTGTTTGACCATCTGTTTGCGGATGAAAAGTTGTGCTTTTCTTCATCCTGGTGTCCATCAATTCCCACAAGTTTTACCAAAATTTCCCAACAAATTGAGTATCTTGATCAGATATTATGGAAGTGGGTAATCAAAATGAACCCATACATGCTGAAAGAACAACTTTGCAATTTGTTCAGCTGTAATCTTTTTGTTACAAGGTATTAAAATACACATTTTGCTGAACCTATCCACAACAACATATAAATAGTCATGACCTTTCCTAGATTTAGGCAATCCTCCAACAAAGTCCATGGAAACACTTTCCCAAGGATGAGAAGGAACTGGTAGTGGAGTGTACAAGCCTATTTTTCTATTGCTGGGCTTGCTTTTAGCACACATGGTACACCCTCTTACATATCTAGAAATTGTCTCATTCATTTTAGGCCAATAACAAAATCTTTGCAGTTGTGCAACCATTTTACTTACACCAAAGTTACCTAATATTAGAGAAGTGTGTTCTTCTTGAATTATCTTTACTCTTTCAGTTTGTGGAATGCATAACTTCCCACAATGATACAAGAGTTGGTCCTTAATATGATAATCCAATTCTTCTACTCGTTTGCCTTGACTTAAAATTGAATATACATCTTTAAAATCTATATCTTGAGCATATTGTTCAATGTAGCTCTCATGCAATACTGAATTATGCTTAAGTATAATAGATGCATTTATAATTGGTCTAGATAACATATCTACAACTTTATTGTGTATGCCCTTTTTATATCTGATGACTAAATGAAACTGTTGTAGAAAACCCATCCATCTATAGTGTCTTGACTGTTGCAACTTAGTTTGGGAGTGTAGATATTGAAGTGGTTGATGATTAGTATGCATAACTATCTCTTTGCCCATTAAGTAATGTTTCACTTTTTCACTCTGTACTAATACATACAATTCTTTATCATTTGTAGGAGAGTTAACTACTACAGAATTAAATGTCTTAAAATGATAACATATGGGTTTACAGTGTTGCATCAACACTACTCCCATGGCATAGTCATTGGCATATATTTCAATCTCAAATGGTCTTTGAAGATTGGGCATTGCTAGTACTTATGTTGTACTAATCTTTTCTTTCAAGGTGTCAAAGGCTTTTCGTTGTTTTCCTCCCCACTAAAACACCTTGTCCAATCTTGTTAAAGCATGTAAGGGAGTTGAAATTAAGGAAAAGTTAGAAATAAACTTTCTCTGATATTGTGCTACTCCTAAGAAGCTTCTAACCTCTGTAGCAGATTTGGGTTTAGGCTAGTTTACAATGACTGCAACCTTAGAGGGATCTATCTTCAATTCACCCCCCCTACTATATGTCCCAAATAATTCAAAGATGTTTTACCAAATTCACATTTTGAGAGTTTAACATAAAGTTTTTCTCTTTTCAAAACATCTAGTGTCTTCTTAACATGCTTTAAATGTTCTTCCCAGGTTTTTCTAAATATAAGAATGGTATCCATATATACAATAACAAAATCATCAAGAAAAGGTCTGAGTACATCATTCATTACTCTCATGAAAGTAGTAGGAGAATTAGTTAAGCAAAAAGGCATAACCAGCCACTCATACAATCCCTGCTTTGTTTTGAAAGCAGTCTTCCATGCATCTTGCTCTGCAACTCTG